>JAOTRH010088683.1:0-16706 GCA_034768845.1 Heliamphora exappendiculata | reverse complement strand
ATTTAATATGTTTACTCACGTATCACTTGACTCTCCCCCATAAATCGCTAAACACATGCTAATATTTTTAAATTTTTTAATAAACGGTGAGATTTGAACACAAAATTTATAGCCTAATTTGATACTACATTAAATTGCTAATCATCAACTCATTTTAAAATTTTAGTTATATAAATAAATAAATAATTTTATTATTTATATTTTTAAGGCCACCAATATAGAGTCACGATGACAAAGATGGAATGGATAAAGCTTTCCAATAGTTTATGCTTGTGGGACCTTAAAGGTTGGCACTTTTTTTGTTGTTGGAAGTATCTTTTTGTTACATTTTTTTTTATAAAAAATGATAATTTTTTTAAAGCTTTCAAATCATAGCGAATTATTAAAAAAATAATAAGAATTTCTAAAAAAATAAAATAAGTCTAAAACCAAACACTAAAATTTAGTATTTTAAATTTTCTCACCAATTTTTGTAACCAAAAAATAATAAAAAATGAGAAAAAAAATAAAATAAATCAAAGTGGCCAGAAACATCACATACAGGACGTGTCCCAAACAGGATATGGGAATGAGACTTATCATCAACAATAATAATTCAGCAGGTAAAGGGTCTTGGAGGTGACCTCTCCTCTCCAAGTAGGGTCCTGGATTTTTGGTTCAATTTTGAGAAAAAATTAAAAATTAAAATGTTTTAAATGATTTTACGAATTTAATAATTGAAACCAAATTAATTAATAATAGTTTCATTCTAATTTCAAATTACGGTTTTAAGGATAAGTAGTTGTTATTTGTTTTATGTTAAAAATAATTATACATTTTATTATTTATTTATTCTATTAATTTCTTTATTTTTCTAATTTATATTATTCTATGTTATATTTTATTTTATCACTTGTTTCATATCATTACAAAGAGAAATTTTATATATCTATAAATTGCGAATTATATTTTATTATTCTTTTTACCTATTATCAATAATTTATGAAATATATAATATTACGATTATGAGAAAAAATAAAAATTTAAAAATAAAAGAGAAAAAATTAAAAAAAATGTAAAATAAAATAAATAGTTTTTTAAGTTCTTTTATATATAACATATAATATAGTACTAATATAATAACAAGTGGCTTATATATGATCCATAGCTTAGTTCAAGCAGTCCATTCTTTTGATTTTCCGGATGAATTCTTGGGTTCGAGTTAATAGAGCAACATCAATCCAATGGATCAACCCAATTGTATGCGAGGAAACCACCTCCTAGGATTTTAAGATTTTTGTTAAAATGTTCAATTTTCTATTAAAATTTAGGGTATGTTCATATTGTTTGAAAAGCATGATTTTTAAGAGTTTTAACATTTTTAGAAAAATAAAATTAGATTATTTGAGATAATATTTCTTGATAGTTTTTTTAAATATATAATATCCACTTACTTTTTACTTTTTTTAAGTTATAATTTTTGTAATATTGACATGATTTTCGTTTTGATTTTGTGAGTAAACTTGACTTTTAAGTATAAAATATTAAAATCATTCCATTTAAAAAAGTTTAAGTTATTTGGGATGTCAACATGTTCCTTTCTTTCTTTCTTTTTTTTTTTAATTCCTTACAAAAGGAAGTGAAAAAAAGTAATTGAATTTTTTGGAATGCCAAATAATATAATTTAAAAGCTGATTTGTTTAGAATGTATATATTTAAGTTTACCTATACAAATACTTAGTTAGTTTATAAGTGGTAAGTATTGATAATTTATGGTGTTTGGCAAAGCTAACCAGAGTAGTTTTTAATTTTTTATTAATAATTTTAGTAATAAATTATAATATTTTTTAAATACTTATAATTTTTACTATCAATTATAATTATTATTTATTTTTATAAATAATTAGTTCAGCTACAAGTTATTATGTTTATCAAATACTTATAACTTTTGCTAAAAATTACAATTTAAAAACCATTAATTTCGACAATACAAAATACTACCAATATCATTTTTGGTTTCAGCTTCAAGACTTGCCATTTGCCATATAGCTTAATTTTTTTATAAAAAAAGTTGCACTAATCTCATTACCAATTAATTACCTTAAATTCAAATTTTAATATAATAACATTCAGATCTAAAAATTTAACATTTTATATGATGCATATAGAATATAAAATGAATTAAGTTCGGATCAAAATATATAGTTAAAATCATAACTTTTTAATACTAGATTTACTTTTTTTGTTGAAAATATAAAATGGTTAATTTTAAATTCTCTAATTTCTGACCAAATACAAAAGAGTGAATAAAAAAATATTACTAAAAAACTCATGATACAGAAATTTAATTACAACTTTAATTAGTCAGCATGTAAATAAAATACGAGAAAACAATTTAATATATAAGTGATATTATTTTTTAATTTTTGTTCGTAAATAAAATTTTGCTAAAATATCACTAAACATTATTTCGCTGACTTAAAAGGATAATTTCGCAGAAAGAAACAAAAATTAAAGAATTGGTGGTTGGCCATTTTATTAAAAAATATATTAGACCCCATATTACAAGCTCCTTCAGGGTTTCCAAATTTTGAGGACTAATTCTAAGCACGGTGCAGTCCAAGAAAGTGGGATTTACCCAAATTTTACTTTGATAATCTACAGTTTATTTTATTATTTTTAAGTATATAAATTATTAATACAAAATTAAATTAATTTAATATTATTAAGTGTTTGAATAAATTATATTTATTTTAAAAAAATAAAAAATAGTAGTAGGCACGTCAATGTTTTTAAAAAAGTTTTATATGATTTGTTTCATATCATATTGATTTTTGTACCAATAATCACTAAGGTAGTATTTGATATTGTTAGATTTAATAACTTATAAATTGTAATTTATAACAAAAATTATAAATATTTAATAAAAATTATAAATTAAAATTAACATAAAAAATAATAATTATAAATTATAACATAAAAACCAATTTGGCTATGCTTACTAGGCATGCGCTCTAGGTACATTGGTGGTATTTAGCATTGTTTAATTTTGTAATTTATAATTTTAATAATATATTATAATTTTTTTAAAAAAACTTATAACTTTTGCTAGACTATAACTATATATTTTTTTATAAATAACCATCTTAGCTATAAGTTTATTATTATTTTTAAAAAATATTTTTAATTTTTATTTATTATAATTTATAAATTATTAATTTAGACAAATCTAAACAACATATAAGCGAATTTCAACTTGTGTTTCTCTATTATTTTGGTGATGCTGTCATGGGACAATACTAAACACGACATTGATCCGTGACAAAGACAACAGGTGACACCCTACCCTACCCTACCCTACCCTACCCTACCTTCTAGAGAATGTTTTCTGGACTGGGTGTATTGGTCATTTCGTCTCTGAGGATTATTGGATTAATGCCACAAAGTGGAAGGGAGAGAAAGTCAGGCAAATTATAAGATACTTTAAAAGTTATATACACGATACCTAATATTTGTAATAAATAATTTTTTTTACTGTGCATTAAAAGAGTCATTTTAATTTTTATTTACTTAAAAAAATAGAATTATTTAAAATATTTTTTGCTATGTTGTTAAAACTCTATTAAGTTATTAAGAAAATAATACTTTTCGTCACCTATTTAATATGTAAAAATGTTAATAAAAATTTAATATTTAATTTTTTTATGGTGCATAATTTTATATTTTTTTGAAGATTTATTTCATAAAAAAAATATTTTTTCAAAACTCATATTTTTTCTTCTATCAGCTAAACACACATGCAAAAAAATAAAAAATGATTAGTTTATTTTTTAAATTTTTTGTTAAATAAATAGAACCTAAATAAAAATACCATATAAGATCTCATTTGGCAACTTGAATTTAAGTTAAGATTTTTGTTTAGACCAGCTTTAAGTCAAATAAATAAAAAGCTCATTTGATGAATTGTATGGGTAATTTAAGTCAAAAAGCAAGTCAAAAAATTTGATTTAAAGCGGTTTTAAGGCAAAAGATAAAAAATTTAACTTAAAAGTGTTATAATTTTTTAAAGTTTATTTTTATATAATTTTATATTCAATATAAATCTTATTCGATAGATTTCGACAAGTAAATTTTAAAAATATAATTATTATAAAAAATATATGTATATATTAAAAATCATGATATTTTTATAAAATATATAAAATTATTTTATGTAAAAAAAAAGTAAAAAGGCTAAAAATCTATAGATACTTCAACAAAAATTTTTAATTTTTTTTAATTTAAGTAAAAAAAATTTGACTTAAAATTAATTACTAAACAAAGTCTAAGTTATAACACATACGGCATGTTTAGTTGACCGAATTCGACGTGTAATTAAATTATATATTTAAAAAATTATATATTATTTTATTTGAATTCAACAGTAATAAAAAGATGGGTAATTTTACCTAAAGTTACGTTTTATGTGATTCTTTACAATTAGATCCTCTTTTTAGTGCAACTTACGAATAGGTCCTTTTTTGAATTCACATTCCGAGAATGCCCTTGCGTTCGTATCCCTGTCTTCGCGCCTATCATGTTTTCACGTTCGCGATTCTTGTTCACGCGCACGATTCCTTCAACGGCTCCGAAAAATCAGGGATACGATATGATCCAACATACGTAGTTCGAGTTTGCTCCTCCGAATGGGTCGAAAACCTAATCGTGTATCTCTTCATCACTCATGGCCGCCGGACAAAAGGGAGACAACTTGAGGAGACTGGATCGTTGGATACCGATTCCGCTCGGACTGTGGATTCGCAGAAGAACCATCTACAACAGCGCCGAAAATCACGTAGGCTGCCATGTTCCATTGATTCCAAAGGTAAACGTAATCGGACATCATCATGAACAGTATCAAAAATGAGATTAGGGTTTTGTTTCATTTTTGTTAAACGGCGTGGTTTCGGTTCAATCGGTCTCCTGTTAGTTTGGGGTTTTGATTCATTGTTGCCAAACGGTGTGGGAATGGTTGCAATCTGTATATGGTTCATTATGGTTGAGTACAGTTTGATTATACTTTCAAGGTCGGTTAATTTTGGTTCAATCCTTCGAAAAACAGGGTTTTGCTTCATCCTTCAAGAAACAGGGGTTTTGCATCATTTTGGTTCAATCTTTCGAAAAACAAGGGTTTCATTTTGATCTGCACCATTATGTTTCGTTCCATTTTCAGTTTTAACTAAGTCAAAACCCCTGTTCTTGTCTTCATATTTTTTGCCCTTGTTCCTAATCACAATGTGTTTCATTGTGGTATAGTACATTTATTTTGTGATTGATTGCCGGCTGTGCTTCACATTTGTTTCTTGAAGGATTTTATTGAATCAGTAGTCACTGATAATTGGATACATTGTGTTTCATTTTGTGGGTTCTCGTTGGCATTTAAACTGGTTGAACGAAAATGAAAATGGAATCGTGTATCAGAAAAATCACAATGAAACACAATGAATCTGGCATTGTGTATCAGAAGTGTATCAGAAAAGGCCCTATTAGTAAGTTGCACCAAAATAGGATGTAATTGTAAAAAGAGGATCTACTAGTGATTTTTCTGATACATTGTGAAAAATCAGTAATGCCAGATTCATTGTGTTTTTTAATTGGATACATTGTGTTTCATTTTGTGGATACATTGGGTTCTCATTCTCAAGTTCAAATGTGGTTGATTAAACTTCTACGTGTATCAGAAGTGTATCAGTAATGATACACTGTGATAATGATACACTACATATGTTGGATCATATCGTATCCCTGATTTTTTGGAGCCGTTGAAGAAATCGTAATGCCAGATTAAATGTCAGTAAACTTCTACAAAATTCATTGAAGGAATCGTAATGCCGTTGAAGGAATTTTGTGATAATGATACAGTCAAAGTGATTTTTCTGATACATTGTGAAAAATCAGTAAACTTGTTTGTGTATCAAAAGTGTATCAGTAATGGTACACTGTGATAATGATACACTACGTATCATGTTTCATTGGTCACAGTGTATCATTACTGATGCATTGGTCACAGTGTTTCAATTTGATTCACATGTAATTCATGTTTTCAGTTCTAAAATTGATATTTCAATGACATTTGTAATCATTTCAAGTTCTAAATTTGATATTTTATGTTTCATTTTGTGGGGTTTTCTTTCACAATTCTAATCACGTTTAGAATCAAACCATTTTGATTCACATGTCATTCTTTTTTGTGGCATTGTTCAAAATTATAATGTGCCGAATTATCCATACAAATATTTGATATTCTGTGTATCATTGGGTGGAATTTGTTACTCATTTAGAATCATGATTAGAATCACATTTCGGCATTGTTCATAGTGTTTCATCTTGGTTCACATTTGCTTAATTTTGGACATTAGAATCATATTTATGTAATGTGCATCATTTTGATTAACATTTGGAATCTTGTTCTGCCTCCATCAGTGTCATTCTTCATAGAATCACTTAACAGTGATTGTCCTGTGATAACAACTGAATCAGATTTCCACATATAATGATTCTGATATGTGTGCGTATACTATATACATAAAACGTTTCAGTTAATGAGGGCAACTACAACAGTGTGTGTTGCACTGCTGCATTTGTTGTTCAACTGTCTGTGTATCATTTGTTGTTGCTATCATAAGTGTATCATTTGTTGTTGCTCTATGATTGATCTCATTTGTTGGTTGTTGCTTCAGTAATATGTATCATTTTTATGGGTTATTGATTTGTATCATGATAAGAAACTGTTAGTTGATCCAATTTTATGTTATGGTTTCTTGCTTCATTAATTTACTTCATTTTAAGGTTTCTGCTATCATTTGCAGGAAGAATAACATCCAGAACAAAAAATATGGATACGGACAAGGATAGTGCATACTACAAGCCATACTGTTCACACCTTGGCAGTTTAATCAAAATATTTGCAAGTGAAAATCTTCGTCAAGAGCATGTTAATGCAATGAAGAAGATACTATTTTAGTACTTATTTGATGCACTGCGAAAGAACAAGTTGTCGATTGCAAAATGCCGCAAGTATGACAATGTTGTTGCCAACATTATCAAGTCGTACGATCCAGCAAGCAATAAGTTCAAAGTTGGTCGTGTAGCAATCCCATTCACCAAAGGGGAAATGAAGCTAATATTTGGGATAATATGTGGAGACAAAGGTACACATATGACTTGTTGCCAACTTTGTCCATTGTTACCTAAATATTACTTGATGTCTTGTTTCTCTTTCTTACAATATACAACACAATTGTAACTCACAACCATTGCATTCGATCCGATGAAATAGTATAGAGCATACTATCTAATTTTATATGTATCATTTCATAATACATGCATAAATTTGTGGCCATAGGGATGGATTTGTCTCAAGGCGCTAGAGAGTTGACGACATACAGACGATGCAGGTGCCATAATGCAAGACGACTTACTGGCTCGGTATTGAAAACGATATTAGAAGAAGTGGTTGAAGGCACAACCCAAGACGACGTTGATGACGTCGTTAGGACATTGTGCATATACATGTTCCTAACCCTGTTTTTTTGTACATTGGGCACTACAATGGGGTGGGTGTGTTCCTAAGTTACATGGAGAACATTAGATTAATGCGTAGCTATGACTGGGCTGAAGCAATTCATACCACGCTAATGACATTTATTAGGAGCAATTACCGTACACCTAGAAAAGTGACTGGATGTGTCATGGCATTACTGGTAATGCTAACTTTATAAGTTTCCATACATCTTCTCAGCTTCAGTTATATGTAATGATACATTTGATAACTATGTTTTTACTTCAAAAACTGTTGCAGTATTAACTTTGTGAGCATGCATCCATTGTGCTACCTGAACAATCCAATGCATTTCCCAGATGTCTGAAATGAGATTTGCCGATGATGGAGGCAGACATGAAAGATAAGTCCATATCCACAATATCAAGGAACAAGGTATTTGCATACTACATTGAGACTTTAAAATGGGATATGAAATGGGATTTACCTATGTTGGTGTACAAATGTGTATAAATGTATTTTACAAATGTGGATGGGTGAAATGTGTTTCATTGACTGCCAATTGCATCATTGAAAATTGTGTCCATGTATGCATCATTAAATGGTATCATTGAACAATTTTCTTCCATATCCTTTGAACGTTGTTGTTGAAGTAACTTGTTCAATTAAATCTTATAGATATCAATCAAAGAGCTAATGCTGACAGAGTACGAGCTGAAAAAAATTAGTAGAAGAATGAGGAAAATTCGAGTTCAGGGCAATTTGAGCATTGAAGAGGAGGACAGAGCGAATGAAACAGAAGAAGCAGAACACATTAATGTTGAACAACATTTTGAGGATCAAGAAGGTGATGGCACAGTGGCTGGGATTGAGTTGGCCACTGAGTTCGAGGATGATGGATTGCAAGATATTTACAATGAAGCAGACCTTAAGGAGAACATCAGTCCCAGAGTAAGTGACGCTGAGAAGGATTTTTCAACAGTAAACAATGAAACGGTGAATGAAGCTGTGAATGAAACCTTAATAATTGAGTTGCAGAAACAAGTGTTGTGGTTGAATGAAGCGGTGAATGAGCGTGATGTAGTAATATCATCCCTTAAAGAGAAGATAGATAACTTAACAGAGGTGGTGGAAGAGATGGATGTTCATGAGATAACGCAAGCAGCTAGTGCAGAGAAATTCCAAAACTTAGAGATCACTGAACCAAGTTCAATGGTTAGAAATATCAAGGGAAAGAATAGAAAGTTGAAGATATTACCTGAATACACATATGAGGGACAGAAACGGAAGACCAAGAGACAGATGAAGAGCGAAGGAACAAGCAATCAAATTTTGGTAGATGTTGAAGCTGAAGCGGAAAGTGGTGAACCAGTTGGTAAAAAATTGAAGCCTCTATCATTTGTACATAATCAAATTGTGTATCTTTTGTTGGAAAAAGAAGATCAATAGAAAATATTGCGCATATGGGAAATGGAATAACACAGCTTAGTATCTTAGAAATGATACGCCGTTTCAAAAATAGTACTCCATATGAATTTTTATTAATACAAATGGAACTAACCAAAAGAACAAACATTTGCAGTGTATGTGTGTGGAAGGGGGATGACCGTATGTGTGTGGAAGGGGGATGACCATGGGACTTGTGTGTTTACAGACGACATCAGATGCTTGTTGATGGAATTGAATATTTCAAGCAGTGTGAGTATTTCAATTATGAAAAGTACTAACTTATTTACGTAATATCTGTTGTCAAATTTGCACAGTATGGTACAATTGAAGCTTATTGATTGCCTATATAAGTCATTGATGGATACGCTGAAGTACTTACAAGCAAGCGTAGACAAGTGCCACAAAATACTCTCGAAGTTAAATTGCGTGGTGAAATTGGTGATAATTGTTATATTTTCTTTAGCCTAATATACGTTAGAACTAACTAAAATATCGTCTGTTTTATTATTGTATTAGAAATGTAAACATTTTCGTTTGATATTGAAAAACAAATTGTTATGCCAATGCTAGCAATTGTTAAGCCCCAAGAATCCTGGAGAAAGGTCACGGACCTTACAGTACCACATGACACGAGCTTTCATGAAACGTTTCTTACTATTCTCCTTGCATCATGCGAATCATTGGGCCTTGCTAGTTTATGACAATGAGGCGGGCCGTTGGTACCATTACAACCCGATGAGACCGAGAGGCCATGATCCACATATGGATATTGCGAACGAAATGGTAATTAAAATAGCTATAATATTATAATGATTTGTATGAATATAATTGGTAATATGAAGTGTGTTGATAATTGTATATCATTCAAAATGCAGAAGTCTTATGCAGTCGAATACATAAGCACCGTTAGCTTTGAACTCTTGACACAAGATCACGACCAAGAGCTTGTACCAGTTAATACCTGCCCACAACAACAGAGTGGATTGTACGTATCACTACAATTCATCAAGTACTAAATTAGTTTCATTTTTTGTCATCATTTACTAATATTCATGGGGTGTTGTAATATTAGATTCTTGACTAATTTGTACTTTGTATATATTCACATTTTGTAGGTTGAATTGTGGTGTTGTCGTCTGTTACATCATTCGACAACATGTGTTGAATGAGCCAATAGGAGGAGTTCTACCGATAGGTATGTGCCGCCGACTACGAGCATAGATTATCCACGAGTTCATTAGCGACCCAATACGTTCATGGAATAAGGATGTTAAGAAAGAGGCTTGATTGATATGTACTTTATAACATATTCCAATGATTTAGAAACATTTTTGGTAACGGTTGATACATTAGGTATATTTGTGATCTTATGAAACAGTTTATGAACATGTTTTGAACCAATTTTGTTGTTAACTAGTATATTTTGAAAAAAATGATCTTCCTTTTAGATTATGCGATGAATGAGCCAGTATCGATTTGTTGACATTGACCAATGTTGCGACAAATATGCTGTTTACTGACTATGTATCATTAGTTTGCATAAAAATAAAATAAAAAATAGGTACATTGTAAGAAATGGTTGAATTAAAACAGGTTGTGAAACAGGTTGTATTGTGTCATGTGTATCATTTTTGACAAAACCAAACAAGGTGGTGCCGTTTTATACATGGTTTCCATTCACAGGTTGTGACTTGTTTCGAGCTGTTGTTGGACACATTCATTCATGTGTAGTATTATTTGCAAATTGTGAAGATGCTTGGGGATTAGTTGTGTGATTGATCTTTTTTATTTAACAATGTAGAAATGTGGTAAAAGAACAAGTAAAAACAACAAAAACCTAGTTTACTCTAAAAAATGCTTGAATTAAAATAAGTAGTGAAACACATTTCAAAACAAGTTTACACATTAAGTTCATTACATATAAGACATGTTTGTGAATCGTTGTTGTGTTTCATTTCGGCATTATTACGCCAATGAATCGGTCAACTAATGATTTCATTCAAAGTTGATACTGCACCAATGAATCGGTCAATTAATGATTTCATTCCAAGTTGAAACAGGTTTTATCTTGTGTATAATTTCTACAAATTCGAAAGAGATTGCGGTATTTGAAATGATTTTCATTTTCTATTTGTGCCTTCTTTGGAACTGCTGCCTTCTTTGGAACTGCTGTAGAACACATTGTACCATGTGTATCATTTTATGAAAATTGTAAATTGTTCATCTATTTCAATTACATTTCGTGTCATGTGTGTTGTTTTATTGAAAGTCGTAATTTTTGGTGCATTTTTAATGAAATAGTAACCACGTACCATTGTTGCATTTTTATGAACAATACATAAAAAATTGGTGCAACTTCCAATCATCAAATATCTTACACACTTTATTATTAAATTATAAAAACAACCAATATAAAAAATAACATCCAATCAAAAAATAAAAAACGTACAACGAGAGTAATTATTAGATCAATGCGTCCTTACACGATTTTCTGTTGTGGTTTCCAATGTTACCACACCTTCCACACCTAATTTGTCGAACAGTCTCACCGATCGATAGAATTCTTATTTTCTTAAGTCTTCCAGGTTGTTTTTTGGACAATGGCAAAAGAATGCTACTTCCAACATTGGCATCATATCCCTTCCAAATTGTAGGTATATGACATATCGACGATGCGTATGAATCGCGATAAAATTGAATAGTGTAGTAACGATTAACATACTGGTTAAGATCGTTGCCACTCTTCTTTATGCAATAAACAGCATGCGCGCACGAGAACCCTTCAACTGCCATAGGTAACATAAACACGTGCGCCTCCTAATATCAACTGAAATAAAAAAAAATGAATGAACCTCGTAAACATCGGTGGCCGACAAGCTCACATTCCATGTCCTAGACTCGTTAAACAATTTATAAAGATTCACATCAATATTCGGGCATACAACCCTAGTCCATCTTCCAGCTAACTCTCTTCTTGAAGACAACTGATTCATTAGCTTGACTCGAATGGCGTCAACCATATTGGTGATTGGCAAGTGACACGCTTCCCGAATCCAATTGTTAAATGACTCAGCTGCATTAGAACTCATCTCGCCATAGCGTCTTCTATCAAAATACGCATTGCTCCAATGCTGAAATGGTAAGTCATCAATAAAAGTTTTGACTATGTTACTACCCTTACGCAATAACTCGTTTAAGCATTGATGGAATGTCTCACGTGTAGGAGCATATGCACATTTCTCAAAATAATTCTCCATCTTCTCACGATATGCATTCCAACGCCCACGCAAATGGTTCCTCAAATTCCTAATCAAGTGTTGCAGACTATAACCATGGCCAGCGAATGGAAAAACCTCGCTAACAGCATCTAACAGCCCAGGATTCCGATCACTCACAAAGGTGATATCCCTATTAGGGTCCAATATTGACGCCAACTGCTGCATGAACCACTTCCAGTTATCTTTATTTTCGGCATCTACAACGGCGAAGCATACAGGAAATAATCCTGACAAAAAGCAAAAAATGATACAATTAATAGCGGGTTGTTAGAAAAAGACAAATGATGACAAAGTAATTACAAAAAAAATACAATTACACAACATACTTTGGTTTATATCCCTGGTTGTGGCAGATAATAGAATGCCCTTGTACCTTCATTTTAGAAATGTCCCGTCAATGAAAAATAAAGGGCGACAATTATTAATTCCTTGGATGCAGGCTTCGAAGGAAAAAAATAACCATTTGAAATTGTGTTACCGGATCAAACTCCAGCACAATAGAACTACCAGGGTTGCTTCTCTGACATGCATCAATATACCAACGAAGTTGATCGAATGAAGTTGAAAAGTCACCAAAAATTTCATCTCTAGCCTTTTCAACACCCATCCAAGCTTGATGGTAATTAATATCTAGACCATACTTTGATTTAAACTCACCAACAATATCTATTGGTCGGGATAATGGTTTGGAACGCACATCATTACCAATCAAATTACCGACCAATGTAGATGTCATACGAGGGTTTTAAGCTATGCGAACTGCCGACCCACATGTATGAAAATTATTTAACTTTTTTATGTAACAAAAATCATTCGTTGCCAATATCCTTGCATTAACCATCCACTCGCAGCCACGGTCTTTATAACGGCAATGAGCAGAAACACGTATGCTGTCATTTTTCACATAGACAAACTCAAAACCATACTCAATTGCATACTTACATAAAACAGTACGAGACTATCTTGTGCCTCCTTCAAACTTCTGTCCAACATCTCTAATTCCTCTCGCCTAAGGAGCAGATAAGAGCACCTTCTCTGGATGCGAAACAAATGACGACATTATTTCAGTGCTTTTCTCGTGCTCCAACATCTATTCTTCTTGCGCATCTTGCATACTAATTTCATCAACTAAACAGCCACTACGATCATCTACCTTGCCGTTTCAATCTTCAACGCTACTAGAATCTTGAACTGCAACATCTACCATATCCAAACCCTTCGACATTACCAATGCAAACAGCACATGTAGATCTTTATCATTATTAAGCATGCAATTGGAGTATCTCGGTAATGAATATCTCATTGGCATCGACCCAACGTGAATACTGTTTCATTTGCACTGCACACAACGTACCAACATATTATATGCCCAATTGCGACATATGCGAATTTCAACAGCGACACCATTATATTTGCACATCATAATTATTGGGTTCTCCATGACTCATCTGCCCAAACAAAACCTACACAACCAAGTACACAAAAAATTACGATACATAATTAGATAAGTGATACATATAAATCTCAATAATACAAGTATAACTCACAGCTATATCTATCTTCGAATGATACAAGTAATTACCCTACAAGTATATTTCATTTATTTGGTTATCTGCGCTTCTCATGACACAATTCAACTCACAAAACAGTTACAATCATGTGTACCATTTCAAACATATATATGTTTTTGGAATATTTACTTGAGTACAACCAACACAGAATGTAACAATTTGCAGAAAATGATACAGCCAACAGAAATGATACGCAAAATGAGAAATCTAGAATATAATGATACGGCAAGCAGAAAATGATACAGCCAACATAAACCCAACAGAAAATGAAACATTCAACAGAAAATGATATACCCAACAGAAACGGAGACGGAGCAACGAATTATATAACCACCAGAAAATGAAACATTAACTTACCAGAAAATGATACACTCATAATTAATGTATCATTTTATGCACATTTACTATATTATAAGTTTATCATTTCAAAGTAGTAATCACATGTATGCAGCGACAGAATTATTGCATTACAAAAATTAACCCACTATTAGAATCATAGATGAGAACAAAAAAACTAATCTTGAAAATAGATTAAAGTACAAAATAATGGATGATAATATAAACTAACCTTGACAATGGCGTTATCTCCAATTTTCCAGAACTGAAACGAATGTGTTTGCACCAGTTAAACGGAAATGGAAATTTCAATGCTCCAGAATGTGTTTGTTCCCTACGAATGTGTCTGCTTGGTGTTTCCGTGAATGATCCAGCAATGTGTTCTCTCCGAATGTGTCTGCAAATGCGCCAGAATCGGAAATGGAAATTTCCCTCAAGCTTGCGTCCCACACGGAAAGGGAAGTTTAAAAAAAGATTCCGTCCTATCAAAATAAATCTTTTGCCTTATCACCTTAATTATAATTAATAAAGGGTAAACATATCTATTTTTTATTTAAAATTTAAAAAAAAGATCAAATTTTTAGTTAGAACTAATCCTCAAACACCTTCTTAAAATATAATCTATCCCTAATTTACGCCAAAAAGATTATACATTTATTAGATAACTATTCTCACAAGATATAAAATGTCCAATGCTTAAGAAAATGTAATAATAATAATTTATTTATTTATTATTTCTTTAGAACTATATATATATATTTTTATTATTAATTCTGGATGAATCAAACATGACCATAATGCACCCAAACCACTGAATAATTACTCGAGGAAGAGTCAAGTTACTGTTTATTCCACTTCCAAAATTATTGTAGAGTCCATCTAGACGCCGGGAGAGTAAAAAACGTGGCAGAGGCAAGTTGGCCAATCCGTCTCACCAGTAGAGCCATTCTATTCTATTTTAATAATGAGTAATTAGATAATTAGTTATTTACTTATTTAATTTAATTTATTTTTATTTTTAATAAATTTTTTTAATTATTTAATCAGACAATAGTACTCTTTAAATCTTGTTAACAAAGACTAGTTGAAAAAATATATTTTAATTAAAATATAAAAAAAATTTAAAACAACAAAAATAAGCCACAGTGAACTAATAAATTAAATTTTATGTGAGGAAGGGGTAGGGACACTTGACCCTTGAGAAAAGAACACATTATGTAACCTTATTCTTGTGAATCACATGAAAGGATCCCTATCGGTTGCCCTTTTAACTTATTTTGGTTTTTAGGGAAAAAATACTTAAATAAAAAAAATTACTTTTTGGGTTTACTTGAGAAGATTCAAAAGAAAACAAAGTTAAAAAAATAAAAAAAGTTAAAAAAATATATTTTGAAATATAGTCCAAACAAGAAAAAATATTGAAATTTAGCCCAAACAAGGAAATTGTCTATGGATAAAACTAATAAAACTTGGGTTATTTTTAAAAAATTTTGTTTTGAAACTTTTGACTTTTTCATAAAGTAAATGAATAAAAAGTAAGAAATCTCAGTTAAATAACAAAAAAAAAAAAGTTTAATTAAAAATGAAAATAAACAAACATCCTAAGCCTTACAATCAATAACCCAATAAAATTTTATTAATATTTAATAATTTCAAATGGGACAAACAAACTGTGATAAAAAATATAAAATACTAATAAGTGTCCAATAAATACTAGTTAATAGAGATAATATATTGATATTTTTAAATATAATAGACTTACCATTGAAAATGTATTAATATTAATTTTTACAATTATTTTATTAAATAAAATTTAGACACACAGATTCAACAATAAAAAATAAACTCTTCTATTTATATATGTTCAAAATCTATTTATTATTGTGGTTTATATATATAAAATAATTTTTTTGTTATTGATTCTGTAATTAATTATATATATATTGGCCCCTTTGGGCTAAATTTTAGATATTTTGTTTATTTTGTTTTTTGAATTTTTTTTTTCATTCTGTGACTAAGATTTTTTTAAACCTTTCAAATTGTCTCAAATAGATGAATAAAAAAATAAAAAAATGTAATAAAAACATAAAAAAAACTTACCAAAGAGAAAAATATGCAACATTAGATTTGATTTATTAACTTATTTTGATTTAAATTTATTTTTTAAAATTTTTTATTTTTAATAATTTTTATACTTTTTTAAGTTATTTTAATGATAAGATATAATAATTTAACTAAACAATAGAAAAAATTAACTAAAAATAAAAATAAACAAAAAAGTAATTTTTCCAAATGGAACCATTAAAAGAACTGATTTATTAATCGGTACATGCAGCTCTTATTTGTTTTAAATGATTAGGGGCATTGGCCTAATAAACAAGGCTAAATTTTACGTTTATATTGAAAGAGCCAAACTAGTAATTCTATAAATAAAAAATTAATAAATTCTCATGATATTAATAATATCATACCCTCTTGATATGATTAGTACACTCTTTATTTAACAGTTAGAAATAATTTTATAATTTTTATTTTATTTTTTATTTTACTCTA
>JAOTRH010088672.1:0-16707 GCA_034768845.1 Heliamphora exappendiculata | reverse complement strand
AATGTTTCTCATTAATATGCCAGGAATCAAGAATAAAATATCTAAAAAGCATGGCTTTTCAGTATACATTCCTAACATATATAAGATCACGTATGACCACATAGGACCTCTGCCCAATTAACACGTCTTTACAAACTTTCACCGACGGGCCGCTGCCCAATTATGCATCTTTACGAACTTTCACCATTTGACCAATATACGCCCCAACATATGTATCGTCATCCAGAGCTAACATTCACAGAGCCACATGTTCATTTATCTCATCCCATACACCTATCCATAACCTAATCAGGATTTAAATGCATAAAATCGCGTACTATAACTACGTTACACAAACCACATCACATGTTACACACACGACTCACACAACACCTGCAACACATGCAGCACGCATCACATGCATCCATGCCTCATATTCCACATAATCATGCCTATAAAACTTCTGAATTTTAAAGCATGCAATCACGGCACACATAACGATACTAAAACATGTAATCCACTTACATAATTCGTACGTAAATAAACAGTTATAAATGCACATTACCAGGTATAACAATACATCACGACGCCACTCGTTACAAAACTCATCACGACATCACATGCCACATACCCGTCATTCAATACCCGAATGACCTGTCCACTCACCGAGATAATCAACGATGCAAAAAACCAAAACCAAAACCTAACCTAGAGGCCAACACAGCCCTAGTGCTCGAGCGCTCAACCACCGCTCGAGCGGTCAATGCTGGGAGAAAACTCTAACCAAGAAACAAAATCAAACTCCCACACGCAACGATGTACTAACCACCATGCACACAACTGTGCACCAACACCCTGCATGAAATGACCAACACCCTCTATGTGACTTCAATTGACAGGACCCCATAATCCAATCAACTAAAATCACTAGAGGAGAGCAGTTAATCGAGCCCCATAACCCAATCGACCGAGAGGCCACCACATGACTCCCGAAGCCATCACACAACCAACCGAACCCCAAAAAGAATTCATAGGTATTTGAATCGACTAATTCCCATAAATGAATCAATTGAATACCATAAGACGCCAATTGAAAATCGAAAAACCAACCACAAAACCACAAAACACCAACAAACTCCCAAGGCCCTAACACGACCAAAATGGACTCACACACGTCTAACACGACAAACACGAACCCACACATGCCCAACATGGCCAACACAACCCACAACACCTACATAAACACCACAACGCCCCACGAAACATTGAATTAGGTCAAAAGGGCCAACAAGGATGAAAAATAACATTTTTCCAAACATTCGGCCAAAATGGGTGAAAAATAATTTGGAAATCTTGACACACCTTCACTCTCTTGATCATAACTTTTTCTACAAAAACACGTTTAAGGTGAGAGAGGTTTCATTGGAAAGAAGACTTCTGGAGCTTCAATTTGAGTACAAGAACTACCTGATTCTGAGTCTGGACAAGGGATATAACATCAAAACAAAATGGCCCTGCGCAGCTAGTCCGCTCGAGTGGACATCGGGCACTCGAGCGAGCTACCACCCGAGAGAAACCCAAATTTCCCTATTCTTGGTGTTCTAAGCTTCCAAACACTCAAACACACACAAACCATCATCTCAACCACAAATCTAAGCCTTTGAACACCTTCTCGACACCCTCGAATGTGCCCAAACCTGAAACAACCACAAAACCTCGAAAGGAAAAACTCAAAACTCGATTCCATCCACCGAAATTGACACAAAACTCCTTTTGAAACCAAAACCCAATTTTCTTGAAACAAAGTCAAATCTACAGCAATCTAACCGTTAAAAACACACACGATTACACATACCACCCTTATAAGACATGAGAGTCTAGGATCCTACCTCGTTAAGTCAAAAACTCGACGTCTCGATCCACATGCAAAACTGAGCTTCGTCAGAATAGAATTTTGTCTAGATGAATACATAGCCCACCGTGCCAATAACAAGGATCCGCTGTTGGATCATTGAAAATTGAGCCCTGAGTCCCCCAAAAACTAGAGAGAAGGCAGAGAGAAACTTGTAGAGAGAGAAAAAAGAGAGAGAGGTGGGAGATATTTTAAAAATAAATATCGAAAGGAAGATATTTATAGGCTCGTCAAATTTTTTTTTGAAACCCGTACCACAACGGCCAACGGCTTCGGGAACTAACCCCACATGCATATCTAACCCCAATCATGCATCTAAAAGCATATAAACATGCACAAACGAAAACGACAAACACGTGTCGAAAAATGCCAAAAAATAAAATGGGTCAGGGTCTCACATCTTGGATCTCATGACACAGCCTCATGCATTTATTGGTCAAATGCCCATGACCTTGGTGATAAGCATAGTTTAGGGAAGCATTGTATCTCAGAGGTAAAGGTTCCAAAAGCTTGATTAGCCCTTTCTCGACAAGTCGATTCAGGGCCGTAGACAATGGTATGTTGAGGGGAGTAAAAACTCTCCTAAGCTTTTGTTGAGACTGCTGAGTATTATTTGATTACTAGGTGGAGAACGAGGGATTTACTTGTCCAGCATGGGGATTCAGCAAATTGACTTCATTGGAACGAGAAATGAAGTTGGTGGTAGGGGTGTACTAGTTTTAGTTATTTGTAGGAAAGGACCTCCTTGGCTTCTGAAGTGGCTCAGACTTCTCAATGTCCCAGGATTGGATTGCGTCTTTAATTTGATCCTCGGCATCGAATAGCTGCTCGAAAGTGGAGAGCGGCTGTGTGATCTGATAGGGCTTCAAAGGGGATTGCAAATTCTTTACCATAATCCTTACCTGCTCATTTTTTGTCGATCGATTTGTCATCTTGGCCGCCTTTCCTCTCTATCGGGTAAAAAAATCCATAAATGGCTCTTGACCTTCATGTCAGGTTGTTTCAAGTTATCGGGTGGTTACGTTCAATTGGACATTGCAGCTATACTAATTGACGAGCGTTGGGGCAATATCTTTCCCTATTCTTGTCTTAGAAACATTGAGAGAAATGAACCATTTTTGGGTTGCCCTTGAAAGAGATCGGTGGAATAGCTGAGCGTTTAACTGGTCATCGATCCCCATGGGAGAGAGGGTACTGATGTACATTCTCAAATGAAGTCGAGGATCACCGATTTCATCGAACTTCTCCATTTTTGGCACTTTGAACTTTTTTGACAATTTTCCATATGAGAACAAATAGAGTCCCCTTACATCCAGCAAGTATTCCTCTACCCCTTTTGCCTTTCTAAGGACTTTTTCCATCTGGTCGATCTTCTCTGCCAATGTGGACTTCCTAGACTGAGCCGTATTTTTTTCTTCTATCGGGACATGTCGAGGGACCTAAGGTGCGAGAACAATTTGTGGTCCATCATTACCTTGGTTTTTATCCCAAAAATCTTTTCCATTGTCATTCGGGTCATCTAGTTGTTCATTCACCCCCTGTAGACTGGCCTGAATTGCCCGAATCTGAGCTTGGTATTGGTTCTAAGCCTATGTTTATTGTTCAACTGCCCTATGTATCTCAATGATCGCCCTCATCAAGGCTATCAAGTTTACCTCATTCTCTACTACTTTAACTGATTCTAAAGTCTACTCGAATACCCGATAAAGCCTTTTAGTTATTGAACTAGCCTACACTCGTACCGATTGTGATCCTTCTAACTCAATGATCTAAATCTGAAGCAAAACCTAGTAATCCCAAAATAAAAATTACCAGTATCGGACACTTATCAAAAAGGATCTTGATAACAAATAGCTGACACTCCAAATACCAAAGACGATTAACCATGAGTACCAGGACTGAACACCTGAGTACTGGCAACATACTAGCAACAAAATGACTGAATACCCGAGTACCAGGACTAAAATTAAGCAATGGACCAACAAAACTCCAAAAGGTGGTTTACCCTAAGGTTCTAAACAGGAAGTACTCTGGTATGAAAAATAGATCTAACTCAAATGGGTGTATAAGATAAGATCCTGGATAGGGGTTTGAGGAAAGCAAGCCTAAACAAAATTGAGGGTATAAAATCGACAGCCTAAGAAGAACCTGAAAGAGAGAGAAAATCTATCCTAAAGGCTTTGAACCAAAACATTGGCATAACCCCGAGAAGAAAATTGAAGACACAAAAACCAAACAAGGTGAAGATCAAAACCTAGATAAGAACCCGAATAAAAAACTATCTTAAACAATAGAGGATGACAGAAAACTCAGGCCAAACTCGAAAAAAGGGAACTAGCCTAAGCCGAACAAACACAAAAAGAACAATCCTAACAAATGCAAATAAAACATACAATTAACAAAATTAATACTCCTACTGGGTCAACAACACCTAATGGGGGGTTTTAAGCTACTATATGTAGAAAAAGTTGATTTTGGTCAATAAGTAGGGTACCTTTTCAATAGAGCTAAGTATATACTTTCCATGCCTGGTGTGGTGCAAGACATGGTCAAGCGGTACGCATGAACTCTTTTAACGCACCTATGAAAGCGTTCAACCAGTAAGACTTGCCTGTCTTCGCAACATAGCCCCGAGACAGCAAACCGACCAAGGTGTCGGGTCGGCTAGGCAGACGGTTGAGAACAATGCAAATGTGTGCGAGAATGCAAATGATAAATTTTTATTAAGAACAAATGATATTTTCAAGTCTACCCTTCTTATTTGATTTTATAAACCAATTCCCAACGGAGTCGCCAGAAAATACAGTGGCATCGGGATTTAGGGTTGTTGGTTCAAAAATAGGAGAATTCAAGAAATGTTTATAAAATATTTTAACACCTTGAAAACTAAATTTTAAAAACTCTTTTTGTTGAAAATAGAGTTGCCACTTGATTTTTGAGAAAAAAAAAACAAAACAAAAATAGGCTACTGATCTTTAAAACGTTAACCGAAGAAAATAAAGGTCGGGGGCTAAGGTACGAACCGTGAAAGGTGTTAGGCACCCCGTTCACCCAACTGTGAGATTGGCCTCTACTAATCATAATTGGTTCTTAATTAGATTTTTCAAATGCATACAAATACAAAAGACAAGAGAGAACATACAAAATCAAGTAAGAAAAATAAATATATATATAAAATGCCATAACAAAGCAAATAAAAAGAAAATCTTAAATCCTATGATATGCAATTTCTAACTAAATGATACATTGAGTAAATCCACATGCAATAACACCTAAATTAGTATGATTCAAATAAAAGAATAAAAATGTGCCAAAAATCACTAAATTCAAACTATACTAAAAATAAATATAAATTTGTTAAGAATATCATCAAATAACTAAAATAACCTAAACTATTCTAAACACAGTTTTAAAAGAAGTAAACAAATCATACTTTAAAATTATTTTGTATATTACCAAATATCCTAAAATTAGCAGTAGCATGATTAACTTCTACTAAAGAGAAGATAAACTAAAATACATACATTCTATATTAAAAGCTTAATAATAAAGAAAACAATTAATAACAAGAATTTTATGTTTTTATTCATATATAAGAATGTTTAAAGATTTAATCAAAAGAAAAGAAAAGAAAAGAAAATTTACAAAAAAAAATTAAGCCAAAATTAAAATTTTTTTGAGGAAATTAAAAGAAAAGACTACTAAACTAATTAGAATTATGACTTAAAGAAAAAAAAAATGAATCTAACTATTTATCGGGAATTTTATAGGTTTTATGTGAAAACTAGATAAGATAAAGAAAAAGTAAAATAAATGTTATAAAAGAGGAAACTAAGCTAAAATTAAGAGATTTTATAAATTTTGATGTTGAACAAAAGAAAAGAAAAATAAAAGTAATGCAATTAGAAAGAATTTAAACAAAAGATAATGCATTAAAATAAAAACTATTATGCAATATCATAACAACTATTTAATTAGAAAATATGGATATAATATTGACAACTATAACCATATAAATGTAAGTGTATTGGTTATGACAATAACAATACCGTAAGTTGTAATTTCCAAATATATTAACACTACTTTGTTGAATCATTAAACTAGGTGCAAGTGTACAATGTGAACAAAATAACAACTAAGAAAGTAATAAGTATCCAAACTACATTAAACAAACTATGCACATTAATCTCATTCATACAATTTCACAAATGAAATGGTAAACTAAATACATTATACATATGAATGAAACATGAGAATTGAAATCGAAATTAACCCCGTGACTCCAAGGGATAGAGAGTGGAGAGAGAAAGGCCGGGGATCCAAACATCATACTTGGATCGCAAGTGAATCCTCAAGTCGGGGAAATGGTGATCGGCAGTCCAATCCTCAAGCAGTGATCCAATCCAAGTGTAGGAGAGTCAGGGTCAAGCAGAATTTTGATATCGGTGGTTAATTTCTTGATGCTTCAGCAGGGTGTTGGCGTCGAGGTTTGTACTCTCTGGTACTTTGGCAGTGTCACGCCCTAAACTCTGGGTCACGCAAAAAGTCACGAACAACCACCACAACTGCCCAAACGAAAAGGGATGAACACAGTAAAGACAAAATGAGACTAAAACCTTTGTAAAAACGTACTACCAAGGGTTTATTTATTGCAAAAGAACAGCCCAATGGCCAAGGTCACGGTCCCCAAGAGCTAAGATTTTAAAAACATACAACAATTTTTTTTATGTGCGCAGACTTCTCGATCGGTCAAAAGACCGCTCAAGTGGTCCTTCCAAGGACACTGAATTTTGAACAAAAAGAGAAAAATAGAATGTTTGTAGAGACCGTCCGTTAGACTGCTCGAGCGGTCGGGCTCTAGACCAGCTTTCAAATTACAACTTTTCCCTTCCCAACACTTAAATATGTTTTCATCCTTTTGAAAGCTCACAAGGCTACCATGCCAAAGATAACCCACCCAAACAAGACTCCAAATCCTCCCTCAAAGCACAACATTTAAAAAAAGGGACAAAACCAAATGAAAATGAAAAACAACAACCAACCCAAGGTTCTCTCAAAAGGAATAAATCATGTATACATCCATAAGAATTACATATGTTTTACCACTTGTACATCTAAACATGAAAGATATACAAAAGGTATAAACTACCTAACAAAGAAAAAACATCAGTCTTGTCATCCGCCACTTCTAGGCACCTCAAGGTCAACCTACAGGACCACGTTTACCTGAAAAATATTTTAATAGCAAAATCCCACAATATGACCCGAAACTCAATAGAAATAGGCTATAAAACCGTAAAGCAGGATATGCAATCACATAGCATATAGTTGACTCAACCACAGAAGCCAAAAATATTTTTCATCTTGAAAATCACAAGTTTTCCATCAGGCTAACACGAGCCTCAAAACTGTTTTACTTCACAAAATTCCACGTTTTCCATCCTCAAAACCAAGCAATTCAACAATGCAAATAACATTTTTCCCAGTTAAAGAAAAATAGAAATCCAAATGTTATTTTTCACTTGTACCACACAGCCGAGAACAAAATGTTATTTTTCTACTCGGATCACACAATCAAAGTAATTAAAATAAATTAAAATAAATCTTATGTACCGACTCCGTCACAAAGGGACAGAGGTAACAACTATATGATAGTATGTGTGTAATCCCAAGAGGGGAGGGGGTGAATTAGATTTAAAAAAAAAATTGTTCAAGTATTAGAAACCAAGTATAATTTTTAATTCACTTATAAGCAAGATAATTTAATTCATAAGTATATTTTAAAGTATATTTTCAAGTTAGAAGATTAAAGCACAAATAGTTTTTAATTAGCTTATAAATAAGATTCAAAACCTTTTGATAGAAGATTTAAGCGCAATATTTAAAACTTTTGTTTGAAGATTAAAATGCAAATGTATTTTAATTTTAATTCACAATATTACAAGATTCAAAACATCATTGTTTTAAAAACTTAAAATACAAAAATGGATTTTAATAAAGAATAATTTAAGTGTAGAAGATGTGTGTGATGCAATAATGAACAATAATATAATAAAGAGAAAAATAAGCACGATAGAAGAATGATACCGTGATTTTTATAAAGTTCGGCGCAACAACCTACGTCCTTGCCTCAAGCAAACCGCTATGAGCATTTCTTAGTACTTCTCCTTCAATAGGTGGAGCAGCCTCTCTCCTTAGTCTTGGCGGAGTAGTCTCTCTTGAGAATGTACCCTTATCAAGTATTCCAATCCTTGTAGGCGGATTAATCTCTGTTGAGAAACACCTTTCTCAAACACAAATGAATAACAAGAATGTGTACAAAAGAATGCTTCTATGATGAGCAAATGAGTATAAGAATTGAAAGCACTAACTCACTTCTCAAAAGAATATGTCAATGAAGCTCAATAAGAAATCTAATGATCTTTTCTCTCAAGAATCGTTTGAAAAATCAAGAGTGTTGAAGCACAATGAAGTAGGAAACAAGAGAGCATGCTTGAGAGGCTTTTGATGACTGAAACAAGAGCTCAAAGGCTCTATTTATTGGCCACAATCTTGAACTTGCTGTTGGGTTATGTATGGTAATGTCAAACTAGCTGTTTCAGCCAAAATTTAAATTTTTAGCATGTTCAGTCGACCGGGAAAGCTTGTTCGGTCGACTGGACCAGCATTCGGTCGATTAGAGCTGAAACTCAGTCGACTGGACTATGTTGAATCTCAAAGCTTTGTTTAACAGACCATTTTCAGTCGACTGGATTTAGTTCATTAGTCGGCTGGAGCGCAGGAAGTCCAAAATATTGATTTTCCAAATGGTTTTGATCACTTTATGTTTTGGAAAATTATTTTTAAGATATTTTAGGAATCCCATGAGCTTCAAAAACATATATCCATGAGTTTTAGTGAATTTACATAAGTCCCAATAATACATTTGAAATTCTTCACTTCTTGAAGTTCTTCAACCTTTCATCCTTCGTCTTGTTCCAAAAGCTTGTCGCCAAAGTGTTTGAAATTTGCATCATGGTTTCCAATTTATGTATGTGCTAAATGTATATTTCCTGTAAATTTAATTTGCCCAATTAAATACATAGGTTTGTTATTATCAAAACGGTCATTGAAGCCTTGTTAGGCAAACAATCTCTCCCTTTTTTATGATGACAAACATAGAGCAAAAATAATATAGAAAAGCTTATATGAAGCTCCCCAATCAAGAAGCATGTATTAATAAGTTTGAAAACTCCCCCTTACAATATGCATTGATGTGAAGAGATTTAAATTTCATTCCAAGCATATATAAGTTATATAGGATATTAACCATTCTTAATCATTCATTTGATTATTTTACTCATGAATATATATTCATTCATTATCCAACTATTATTCAATATCAATAATTCTTATGATAAACATAACTATTTAAACATAACCATACAAATGAGAAACATAACCAATTAAACATAACCATTCATAAACATCCAAACATAACACTATCCAAAAAGTTAAGAGTAGCACAAGTACATGATAAGTAACATTACAAAACATGTGGTCTCAAGAAGTTACAAAAGATACAAGATGCTTTCCTTTTTGCTCACATGTTTCTCCCCTTTCTGGCATTATAAAAAAGAAGCGAAACTAAAACTAACCTCGTCGTCATCGCCATCACCATCATCCTCGGGTTAAGAACCGTTGTAGGGAGGAATACCTAAAGTATCCTCAATGCAAGTAAGGCGAGTGTGGACTAGTGGAAACTGTTTGTCAACTCGCTTTGTGAACGACTTTACCATTTTCTTTAAAAATAATTGAGTGGATGGATCAAGGGCAGGAGTAGGAGTAGTAGCAGCAGTAGGACCAGATGGAGGAGTAGTAGGAGAAGGTGCATCAGCCTGTGCATAGGTGGCATTCTCATTCTCTTCTCCTTCACTATATATCTTGCACAACTAGAGGTGCATCCCTATGAGTCTTGTGTTTCTATTCACCATTTTGGAGACGATAGCCCATTTTCTTTAGGGTGGTAGCAGTGAGAAAGTCAGAAGCTTTGGTGCTAAGAAAATTGGACAGAGAGGAGGAAAACCCAAAAGACTCAAAAAGAGGTGTAAGAAAACCTCCATAGGTGAGAGTATGTCGTTTGGTACTTTTTTTCAAAAGCATCCATTGGCATATCAAGGATGGAAGGTCAAGAGATTTTTTCATATAAATACACCACAGAATGAAGCAATCAAGATAGGAAATATAAGTGCGAGATCCACTACGAGGCAAGATGTTATATGTGATGTTCAAATGAAGAATTTTGGCCTCAAGGGTAAGTTGTGAGTAGTTTGGTGTGATAGAAAAATTTGTTACTTGTTCAGTCATGATCATGGGTAAAAAAGTTTGTGGAGTGAAATCTTGTGCCATGATCCATGAAGAGGAAGAAAGTTGTGGACATATAAAATTTCCTCTACCCATTCCAAAATAGTGTCTATGTCTTTATTAGAAAATTTGTATGTTTTTCCATAGAGAAAAGTAGAGAGGTGTGTAGCGATCATTTGGATTGGTGTTAGCTTCTTTGGGGAGATTGACATAGAATAACTTAGTGATTTGGGGATAAATGCCTTTGTATTGATGGAAAACATAAGGTCCCTAATCGAGTCTAGATATAAGGCGTAAGACATTTGAAAAATAAGAATCCATGAATCGTATGTTGAGAACTATACCAAAGATTAGATCGAGAGATTGAAGATGATTCTTGTAGAGAGCTTCGGTTCGACTCGTGGAGGATAATTTTTTAGATTCGCCGATGGTTTCCTCTCATGCAATCGATTTGCCTTTGCCTCCTCTAACTCTAGGTGCCATGGGAAGGATTTGAGAAAAGGAAATGTAAGATTGAGAGGTGGAGAATGATTATGGGAGAGTGTGATTTGAGGGATAACCTTTTTAAAGCTAAAACCAGGTATTTTCGAGCCATAGGAGAGAGAAACCGAGAGTGGGAAATGAAAAAATCAAAACTGAAAAGCTGTTCAGCTGCCCAAGTTTTTAAACCTCCGACAGTTCAGTCAACTAGGTGGCACATTCAGTCAGCTGAAAGAAGGGATTCAATCGACTGAATGAGGTTTTTCACAGGTTCAGTTTTCGACAGTCTCCTAAAGTGGTTTGATGGATTTTAATAGAAAACACTTTTCAATAAAATTCACTCAACTTCAGGAACATGCATTAGGCCCAATTCTCTTTTTATAATAATAAATCTTTCCTCATTAAGTGGTTTAGTAAAAATGTCCGCCCATTGTTCGTTAGTGCATACAAATTCTAAAAAGATATCACCTTTTTGTACATGATCACAAAGAAAATGGTGTCTTATCTCAATATGTTTTGTTCGTGAATGCAAAATTAAATTTTTAGAGATGCTTATTGCATTTGTATTATCACATTTAATCGGCACAACATCGTATTTTAACTTAAAGTCTTGAAGTTGTTATTTTATGTATAAAATTTGTGCACAACAACTACCCACAGCCACATATTCGGCTTCAGAGGTAGATAAGGCTACGAAATTTTGTTCATTTGAGAACCATGAAACAAGTGATTTTCCTAGGAAATGACAAGTGTCACTAGTGCTTTTACGGTCAATTGTGCAACCTGCAAAATCCGCATCTGAATAACTAATCATTTCAAAGGATGCGAACTTAGGATACCACAAACCTATATCTATGGTGCCAATAAAATATCTTAAGATTCTTTTTACAGCAATTAAGTGTGATTCTTTAGGACATGCTTGATAGCGTGCACACATACACACAGTAAATAGTATGTCAGGTCTACATGCAGTTAAATACAATAAGCTACCAATCATACCTCGGTAGAGCATAGTGTCTATTGATTTCTCTTACTCGTCTTTGTCAAGTTTGATTGAGAGACTCATTGGAGTTCCAAAAACCTTTCCGTCTTCCATTTTGAAACGTTTAAGCACTTCTCGTACATACTTTGATTGGTTGATGAAGGTTCCATTTTTTTCTTGCTTGATTTGGAGTCCAAGGAAGAACATGAGCTCTCCCATCATACTCATCTTAAACTCCTTTTGCATGCATACAGAAAATTCCTTGCATAAATTTTCATTAGTAGCACCAAAAATAATATCGTCTACGTATATTTGCACAATAAGCATGTCTTCATTGTTCATTTTGATAAATAAAATTATGTCAATTTTCCTCTCGTAATCTATTTTCTAACAAAAAATTACTTTATCTATCATTCCAAGCTCGAGGAGCTTGCTTTAAACCATGCAATACTTTTGTTAGTTTAAATACATGGTTTGGATAATTATAATCTTCAAAATTAGGTGGTTATTCAACATACACTTCCTCATTTAAAAAACTATTTAAAAAAGCATTTTTTACATCCATTTGAAAAAGTTTAAAGTTCTTAAAGGATGCATATGCTAATAACATATGAATGGCTTCTAACCCAGCTACAGGTGCATAAGTTTCTTCAAAGTCAATTCCTTCTTCTTGATTATAGCCTTGTACAACTAGCCTAGCCTTGTTTTGGATAACAATACTGTTTTCATCTATTTTATTTCTAAATGCCCATTTACTTCTAATTATTGTGTGAGACCTTGTACCATATGAATTTGATAAATATATATATATATATATATATATATATGCATGTTGGGTGTTTTGACGCCTTTTTGGCATTTTTGCTTTAATATGATTTTATGTGTTTCGATGCCTATTTTGGTTAAACTGAGCATTCGGGGTTGCTTCCCGAGGTTGTAGGGAGTTTCTGTGCGAATTTTAAAAATTAAAAAAAATATATTTTGGAGGCCTATAAATATCTAGCCTTAGATATTTTGGTGGAGATATTTTCTTTTGGAAAGCTTAGTGGTTAAGTATCTTTCTCCAAACAAAAACCTCTGCCTTCTCTCTAAATTTTCTTGGGGCCCGGGCTTTGTTTTTGGTAATTGGGTAGCAGATCCTTACTATTGGCTTCGTGGTTTACGCATCCATCTAGACGGAATTTGATTTCAGCAATGCTCAGATTTGTACATAGATCGAGATGTCGAGTTTTTGACCCAACGAGGTAGGATTTTTGATTCTACTATTGTATAAAGGAGTTATATGTAAGCTTATGCATTTCTACCGTGTTAAATGCATGAAAAAGTGATTTATATTTGATAGATCTGGTTTTTGGTTTTAAAAGCATTTTTCGACGTTTTGGTTGGAGAAAAAGGGGTTTGAGGCTTTTCTTTTGGTGTATCTTTGTTGTTTTGGGTTTGTGTATGTCCATGGGTTGAAAAAGAGGTGTTTGGCTAGTTTAATTTGGAGTTGAGAAGTTGTTTTCGTAGCTTGGGTTTGATTTTTCCCTTCACCTGTAGCTTATTCTGAAATTTAGAAATTTTTGAATTTTGTGTCGACACCTTTTTCTATTAGGGTCAACACAATTTCCTTATGGGGTGCTGAGTACGCTCCAGTAACTTATGTTGAACTCTCTGTTCTTTTGTGTCGACACATTTTCTGTTTGTGTTGACACTTTTTGTTGTTAGTGTCGACACATTTTCTGTTTGTGTCGACACAATTTCTTTCTGTTGGTGTTGAGTATTATGTTGTGGTTTGTGTCGACACTTTTTCTGTTTGTGTCGACACTTTCGCTGTTTGTGTTGACACATTTACTGTTCATGTCGACAAGTCCGTTGTTTGTGTTGACACATTTTCTGTTTGTGTCGACACCTCCGCTATTTGTGTCGACATCTTTTCTATTGGTGTTGACCATTTTCTTCCTTTGTGTGAGACGATGGATTTTGAGTTCGGGGTGAGTTCTATGAGCCCATGGGGTCCTAGAATGTGAAAGATATATTTTATGTTTAAACCATGTTTGTTTGCATAAAATGCATGTTTTTACGCTTTTTTCTTAGTTTATTACATAATTCGGATGTGTTGTTATTCATGGTTTTCAAAAAGGTGGTTTTGAAAATGGAGGTTTTATAAAACATGTTTTTGGAGGTTTGGAGCTAACCCTTGGGGTTGAGTCTCAATTTCTAAAACGTTTTGATGAAAATATATTTTTACATATTTTGTTGATCTCCATGTTGATGGATGGATCTATATACATGTATAATGTATATTAACGAAAAGGTTTTGTAGTTGATGCTACAGTTCGATTGTTAGAAGATTATCTAGATGTACCGAGATGACTGGTATCTGGCATGAGTTACCGTCGGTGAAAGTCCATAAACGTGCGCAGTGTAGGTACCTTTGTTATCCTTCGGGGTAGTTCCCGTAAAGAAGGTTGGTTTGGGTGTTCTTTTCTCTCGGGTTGTCGGGCCCGTAAAGTTAGCTTTTACGTCGTGGTGCTCCGTATAGAACCCGTGATTACCTAGCTGGTCTTAAATGATTCAGGACTAGGTAATGGGCAGGAGTCTATAGTTGTTACCTCTATCCCGTTGTGTTGGAGTCGGTACATAGGATCATATTCTTCTTCTTTTTCACGATGGTACATTCCGTGAGGGAACAATATTTTCGATTACTATTTTTTCTTAACTATGGTTGGTTATATGCAATATTTGCATCAAATGGTTCGAAGGATGAAAACAGGGTTTTATGTTAATGAAACCGTTTTGGGAGACTTGTGTGGTCTGATGAAAAAACTTGGGGTTTAAGAAAAACCTTTTTGGGTTATGGTTGAGTTTAGCACCCATTCATATGAGTGCATATTTTCCTGCTTTACATCTTATTATCTATTTCTATTGGGCTTCGGCTCACGGGTGGGAATTTTCTGTAAAAACATTTGCAGGTGATGATGTGGATGAGGAGTAGCTTTGGTGATGCCCGTGGTGGCGAAAGATTTTTATAGTTTTTCTTTTTGGTATGCATGTTCCTGAAGGGAGGTTTTGTACGCCATAAGGCGATATATTGTACGCATGTTGAACTGTTATCCTTTATATATGAGAGATACACTTTGTTGGGTATTCCATTGTTTTCAATAGGCAGATTTTAATGTATGAAAACTTATATTTTCATATAAAATGGATGCTTGGTGGATTTTCACGTAACCCTGGGTTTTGGGGTGTGATTACTTGGTATCAGAGTTCTGGGTTCGAATTCCTTAGAGTCATGGGAAAGGGGGTTTATTACCTGGTGAGGTTGATTGTGTATGCTTGCTTGCATGTGTTTAAACGTTGGTTTATAACATGTTAATTGCTTTCTAAGCATGATAGTTGTGTATATGTGGGTATAGAGGTTGAACCTCGGGATTGATGAGTCTTGTGTCAGGGTGTTTGGAATAACAAGTTTGGAAGCCAAGTTAGAAACTCGTTTGGCCGACGTGTTTTCTAGCAGGGAATCTGAATAGGTTATCCAAATTGACGAGTCTGTCTTGTTAGTTCTCCTCGGTATGTGAGACGTGTTTACATGATCTTAAGCAGCTATGTGATAGCATGATTATGTGTTTATGTTACGTAGTAGCATGTTGTAGGAAAGCTTATCATGTTATATTACTTTCTATAGAATTATGTCCACGCGGGGAGTACGGGGACGGGGTCATGGCAGAGAACGTGCCTATGCTCAGCTTCCGGAGGAAGGGGACATTCCTGCCCCGCAAGAACAAGTGGGTGGTACCGATGTTGGTGGTGCTAATGTCGTCTAGGAGATGTTGGCCACTATGAGAGCTATGGTAGAAGCAACCAGGGCTAGTGTACGGGTTCCGAAGCCAAGGGCTTCTGTGGCCATGAGGGAGTTTCGGCGGTTGGATCCTCCGATCTTTTGTGGGGAGTCAAACCCCAAGGTGGCTACGGAGTGGTTAGAAGTGACCACGACGATCTTCGATACTCTGGATATCGAGGAGGATGCTCTGCGCATAAAGTTGGCAGCATTCCTACTGCGGGAAGATGCTAGAGAGTGGTGGAAGTTTGCCAAGACCACTGTGGATGACACGTGGGCTGCATTCACGAGAGTCTTCTTGGAGAAGTACTTCTCGAGGTCTTCGAGGGATACTTACAAGGAGGAGTTCCTCTCCTTAGTTCGGGGGAACCTGTCAGTGGTCCAATATGAGGCCAAGTTCTCGATTCTGTCACGATTTGTACCTGAGATGGTATCTACCGAGGAGTTGCGCACTCAGAGATTTGAGAGGGGACTCCGACCTGCTATCAAGGATAGGGTTACAGCTCTGGATGTGGAGGTGTACATCAAGATGGTGGAAGCTGCTATTCGGGTCGAGAACTCATTAGCTAATAGCCGCAGGATTAGAGAGAGTGGGAGCCAGCAGGGCAGTGGAGATACACAGTTCCAGGGGCACGGGAAAAAGCACCAAAAGTCGTCTAGACCTAGTTCTCATTTTTTTCGGATCGTCTCAGCCGTGGTCGTCTGCACCTACACCTTCAGTGGCCTCGATAGGAAGGCTAGAGCATGAGGGATGATCTGTTATCGATGTGGACAGCCGGGACATCGTGCGATTGAGTGCCAGTAAAAGGGCCAGGCTCAGAGTTCAGCACTTGTCCAGCCACAAGCGAGGGACCCACTTATCTGTTTTGGGTGTGGTCAGTCCAGGCATATTCGTAGATCCTGTCCCAGAGAAGGGAATGCCCAGGGTACGACAAGAGCACTAACTGCTTCATCAGTCAGAGGCGATAGGCTCCACAGCAGCCTAGGGGTCAGACGTCGAGATTTGTGGAAGGAGGTGCTTAAGCTCAGTCAGTGAGACAACCATCGACTCAGGGTTATGGTGGGTAAACCAGACTGCCACAGGCCAGGGCTTACGTTCTTGCTGATCGCAATTCTTCCAAAGCACCAGTTGCATCTGATGTTGCTGTTACTCCAGCCATAACCAGAGGTACCTTCCTAGTTTATAGATCA
>JAOTRH010088661.1:0-12078 GCA_034768845.1 Heliamphora exappendiculata | reverse complement strand
TCAGAACATCATTAGAATTTAAATGACCAAACAAACCAAGAGACTTTGATAAGAAAATAAAGGATCGAAAACTAGTAAAATGAGATTTTATTAATTTTCATAAAATAGAAGCAAATATTACAAGAAAGAAATACCGCAATTCGCCTAAATTGCTCGGCAAATGTTGAGCATCCTTTCTTAAAGATTTTTGAAGAACGAAAACTATCTACATTACGTTACTTCAAATATATAAATAAAAAATAAAAGAAAAGATAAAAATTCATTGTGAATTGATGAAATTAGTGTGCCTAGAATAATTACAATACTAATATTTATAGAATTTCATAAAAAAACTACCCATAACTACTAATAATAACTAATAACAGCTCTAAGCATGACTCTCTCATTCGATACCAAGTGTTGTTCCGTTGTAATTTCAATCAAGTGTCATGTGAGTTTTTGAACGCCACTTGTCATCTTTAGTAATAATTCATGTGGATATTTTAATTATTTTCTATTAAACTTATAAATATTGAGAGGCTTTTAAATAAAAATATTATCATCGACTGAAAAATATTAATTATAGTATAAACATCTATCAATGGATTTTATATTTACTTAGGATTAATAGTCTAATTTAAATCGTATGAGTAGCGTAACGTAAATTCTTATTCAAAGATTTTTAAGAGAAAAAATTCAATATTTGCCGAGTAAGCATAAGTGAGTGATGATATTTTTTTTTGTATTTTTGTTTTTATTTTATAAAAATTAATTAAAATTTTTTATTAAACTTCAATCCGTATTCCTTACCTTAATTTTTTTATTTGTTCAATTATTTTCATATTTAACAAAATCTTAAAACAAAGTATTATATCACAACACCTTCAATTGATATAATTCTCCATCGATATTGATGGATAAACTTTTATTTTGGTTAAAAGATGCCATTATTCATTCAAACTGTAGTGCCTCCAAAATCAGATGACTTATGCATCAAAACATGCAAGTTGCGAAAACTGGTTGCTTCTGCTTCTGCTTCTGCTTCTGTTGTGTACGTCTTCCTTGAGGGCCCCATCCCATTGTTGGCTTGCCATGTTTGTGAAGTTATACGGGACCATAAAATAGTGGAAAATTATTAAATATTCTTGGAGTACTATATAGGCAATATTATGTAATATTTTTATAATAAATAAATAATTACAATTTACGCAATGTATATTATTTTTTATTTTTTAATCACCTAATAAAAATAAGTCATTATATTCCTACTATAAAATTTATCATCACTATATTAGATAGAAATACCATATAAATTTATCACGTAAAACTTTAAAAAAATTGAATAATTACTCATAATAGTGTAAACGTCGTGTCAGCTCAGAGTTCGAACTCCACTGCCCAAAATATATATCTCTCTCTTTCTCCCTCTCGAATAGTTTATATTACGAGAAGTTGTTCATTTTTTATATCTTCTATTTTTTTAACACGTTATGCGTAATTCAATTAATTTTAAGAGAATAATTTTATTATTATTTAAATGTGGGCTCAATTTAAAAACTCTTAAAATTTTATTGATGAAGTGTAGAATAAAAAATAACTAAAAAAATGTTACGATCACATATAGATATATAATTTATTGAAAATTAAAATTACATCTATAAAATTTCATATTAATTTTACTATGAGAATAATCAATATTAATACAGGTGTTTGAAACTCATGGCAGGACACAATAGATATAAATTGCCGAATGAAGGGAATCTCTCATGTACAAATTTTCATTTATTTATTTATTTATTTGAGGAGAAAGAGCCACACCCAAACAGGGTCATACATAAAGAAACGAGTCCAAAAAATTCTCGTGGTGGTACTCCCAAACCCTGCCAAACTTGTCTACGAGTGTTTTAGCTTGGGCCTATTGTCTCAATTATTCGCTTAATAAACTAAGCTTCACAATTCTAGTAACAATTTACTTTTACATATGTAGCACTATGCTAGGCTTATTATGTAATGTTGCAAACTAATTAAAATTCAATGTGTAAAATTTATAGAACGCTGCTACTATTACCGAAATTTTTTACCAAAAAATTTTCAACCTCCCATGGTAGAAATTCATCCCAACCACCCGATCGACCCACGCAATGGCTTCTGCTCCAAAATCAAATCCTTCTTTTGCCTCCGACAAACTGTTCCTCTCTCTCTCCCTTCCCAATCCCTCTCTCTCACCGACTACACGCTCTCTCTCCTCTACCACTCATCCACCGCCATCACTTCGCGCCGGATACCATCGCTTTCATCATCGACTTCGCCACCGGCATTGGCCTCACCTACTCCGACTTCCTCCGCCGAACCAAATCTCATTCCATCTCTCTCAAAAACTCACTCCCCGCTCTATCGAAAACTGACGTCGCCTTCATCATTGCACCGACGTCTATTTAAATTCCGATCATATACTTCTCGCTCAAGTCGATCGGTGTCACTGTAGCTCCGGCCAACCCCCTCGCGTCGGCGTCAGAGATATTGCACATGGTTCGAGTCAACAAATCGGTGATCGCCTTCACTACCTCATCAATCGCACCAGTGAGAACATTCTCAGAGGCGCACCAGTGAGAACATTCTCAGAGGCGCACCAGTGAGAACATTCTCAGAGTTGTTGACACTGAGAATGTTCTGAGTATTTTTTATTTCGGATGCAATTAACACGGAAGGTAAGCGCAAAAATTGAGAATATTCACCGGTGGTGGTGGTGGTGGTGGTGGTGTGAGGCGGCGATTGCCGAGGAAGGGAAGAGAAAAAGAAAGAAGACAACGCACTAGTGAGAACATTCTCAGAGTTGTTGATACTGAGAATGTTCTCATAGTTGTCATCTCCGACGGCGATGATGACGCTGAAAGGCGAGCTGCTGGCTTGGTGGATGACATCGAGCTCGTCAGTTGAGAAGATGGCGGAGACGGTGGAGTCGCGGGTGGAGGAGAGGAACTGGATGAGGAGGAGGAGAGTGATGGGGAGGAAGAGGAGGCTCGTGGTGCTTAGCAGCTCGAAGACGAAATCGAGTATGGCTTCACCCTGGTCACCGATCATGGTCGGCGCCACCATCAGGAGAACCACCACCACCACCAGCAGGGCAGCGTACGGAGGAGCTCGGCATTCTTCGATCATTTTGGGAGATTTTGTAGGTAGAAAAAAACGAGCGAGGGTCTGTGCGTGCTTTCTCTTTCAGGAAATGAGGAGATTGAGATGTTCTCAGTATTTTTTATTTCAGATGTAATTAATTTATTATTTTAAATTTTTTTATATATTTTTATGAGCAAAACTATTTATTATGTAATATTCATTAAGTAGATTATTTTTATAAAAAATTAAATTAATTAGACATTAATAGTTTTATGAGTAGATCACATTTGTTGAAATATAAATAAATAGTAATATAATTTTATAAAAAATAATGATAAACAAAAATAATCAAATCATGTCATTAAAAATATTTAATTAACTTATTTTTTATGTTATTAATAAAATTAATAAATATTACAAAATAAATGATTTTATTATAAAAATATATTAAAAAATACAATATATAAAAAAAATTTATCCTTAATCAAAGTATATAAATATTTATCCTAAATTTCGGTAAAATACTTCGGTAATTTGCTTCGGGAAGGATAGCATTTCCGAAATCTATATAACAAGTTATAATAATTGATGTGACATTTATCTATTTTCATCCAACAGTTATTCTTCATTCTAAGCAATTTAACGGTGAGATGAAATTCATTTAGACTTTTATTTTTTTAATTAGTTATTATTTAATTCAAGTATAACTACCAATTAGAATTTAATAATTTATATTTTTTAATTGATTTGTTATTATTTAATTTGAGTATTTGAACAATCTATTGATTTGTCATTACTATATTTTTTTTATATTTTTTGTCTTTTATAACTTCAGTCGTAATTACAAGCTACTGAATAATTTTTAAAAAATAGTAGTAATATTTTTAGGCACGAATTATATCTAATTCAATTACATATACCACGAAAACATTATTTTAACGATTAATTTTAATTGAATTGTGACACCGCGCATGTCGAACGAATAATTTCTCCCTTGTGGCGGAGTCACGTGCATCGTTCTTTGGATTAGTTTGATTAGGGCGTGCAAGAACTCAACCAGACCAACCAAACTCCCCATGGTAGCATAAAAGTGATACTTCGTTTGGCCTTTGGGGTGTATAGTTTTTGGGGTCATGCCCAAATCTTCATTTTTTGAGGTGGGTTTCTATGGATGAAACATTTCATATACAAAGATCTAAGGTGTATTTGACAGAGTGAGAGAGAGCAAAAAATGGCATTGGAAACGGTGGTATATGAATATCATCCTCAAGCACAAGACCCATTTGGTTATGGTGGTTGCAAGGAGTTCTACAATTTGAGCGGTGGAGCTTCTGGTTGGGGCCATGATGATGAAGAAGAAGAGGAAGACAAAGTTCTTGATGGGATTTTGGACAACAAGAAGGACCACCACCGCTCGAGCGGTAATTGGGAGGACTCGTCTTCTTCAGTGATGATATCGCAAAATGTGAATTGGGATCCCGATTCTTCACCGGAGGCCTACACCGGCGGCCAGCGCCGCCGCTTGCATGGCGAAGGGTCGACCCCACCACCGCCTCCCACGGAAGCGCCGGCCACAACGCAGGGGCGGCGCAAGAGAAGACGCGCCAAGAGCTGCAAGAACGAGGAAGAGTTGGAGAACCAGAGGATGACTCACATTGCGGTCGAGCGAAACCGCCGGAAACAAATGAACGACTACCTCGCCGTCATTCGTTCCTTGATGCCGGCCTCTTATGTTCAACGGGTAATTTATTTCATGTTTTTTTTTTTTAAAAAAAAAACACTTTTGCTTATAGTTTAACTTATTAATTGAGCGTCATTTTGTGGGAAAATTATTATTTATTCTTTGAGCACTATATAGTATTGTCTATATAATATTTTTGATAAATAAAAATATGTGATAAATACTAAATAATTTACTATTATAATAAAAATATATGATACATACTATGTGGGTAGTCATTATTTTTTACCTATTCAACAAAGATAAACTTAAATTAATCTATACATAATATTTTTTACTACACAATTAAATGAGAATGCTATATAAATAAAATAACATAATACTTCAAAATTATTTAATAATTATTCCTTTACAAAATAGTCACGTCATGGAGTATGAATTATTAGCACAGTAGTTTTGCCACTGGTTGGGTCTAAATAAGAATTTGATTTAACTACTGTAACAATATGAAAGGATTTAAAAAATAACTCTTAATTCTCAAAATTAAAATTTAAGATTTTTTTTTGTCTTAAATTCAACAACAATGGTGCTATTACACCAAACAAATCGAACTCAATTCCCACTAATTTGACAATTAGAATGTCTTTCTTTTTCCTTTTTATTTAAGTAGCTAGTAGTTTTGTCGATGATCTCATTCTCTTCTCGGTCGGCAGTGACTTGTATGTCAAGATAAGGATTGTCTATTTATAACGATTAGAAACGGACGTAAAATTTTAATTTAAAAAAGACGAATTGTTTTTATCAGTTCTTAAAAGGGTATATATTATACTTTTAAAAAATAATCTTAGGGGACAAACCTATATAATTTTAAAATATTTTAAATTAATACTACTATAATAGTGAGTTTTTTCAAAATTTAATAGAGGCGGCTGCCCCAATCCACCTCCTTTTGTGTCGGTCTATGATAACGATTTTATAGATTTTTCTACTATTCTATTAGATTTTATAGATTGTATTCTAATCTCTTTTGATAATTAATGCTATTCAATTAATTTATTTTTTCATGAATAATTTAACATCTAAAAACAGTAAAATTACAGTTCAAATGATTAAAGTAGGTATATTCTAGACTCAAAATGGATTAAATGAAATCAGTCTAATCGAGACCAAAAATAGGCTGGAGAGAAACCGTGCCCTTTTGCGACGTATTCATAAACAAAGATGGAATGGTTTTTAATGAAATTTAAAATATGTAAACGAGATTCATCTCACAATGTATTGAGTTTGAATTTACTTTTAATTTATTAATAAATAGATCTTTGATAAATAAAACTATTGTTAATTAGTGCAATACTAATGTGAATTTAGTTGTGAATTTACTGTAGGGTGACCAAGCATCAATTATTGGAGGCGCCATTAATTTTGTGAAGGAGCTTGAGCAGCTTCTTCAAGCTCAGGAGGCTCAGAACAGGACTGCTCAACAACCCAACGATGGATTCTATCCGCTTTTCGCCGACTTCTTCGCCTTTCCCCAGTACTCGACCCGTTTGACTCACCGGAGCAATTTGCCGACCATGGCCAATTCGTTGGCGGCCGAGAACCGGTCGGGCTTGGCAGAGATAGAGGTGACGATGGTGGACAGCCATGCCAACCTCAAAATCCTATCAGTGAGGCGGCCCAGACAGCTGTTGAAGCTTGTGGCTGGACTTCAGTGTCTCCGCCTCTCTATTCTCCACCTTAACGTCACAACGGTTGATCACATGGTGCTCTATTCACTCAGCATTAAGGTTGTTTAATACGGTCGTTGCATTTACATTTGAAAAAATTAATTAAGGTCTCGTTTGGCAGCATGACTTAAAGTCAATTTTTTTATTTAAAGTCATTTTATGCTAAAAAAACCAAAAATTCATTTGGAAGAGTTATGCGGTAACTTTAAGCCAAAGTCTTAAAATGAATTTAAGTTAAAAGTTAAAAATTTTTGTTCAAAATTGCTATAATTTTTTAAATTTTATTTTTAAATAACTTTATATTTAATATGGATCTTGTTTGATATATTTTGATTATTATATTTTTAAAATATAATTTTTACAAAAATATATTTGTATAATAAAAGTTATGATATTTTTTAAAAAATATAAATAAATTATGTAAAAAGAAAAAAAGTTAAAAGCTTTTAAGTTGAAAAATAATTTTTTAAAATTTTTTGAATTTTAAGTAAAAAGACTAAAGTCTAAATTTAAAACGGCTTAAAATCTGCTGCCTAGCAATGCCTAATTCACCACATTCATTCAAAGTAACAAGTACGAGGTAGCATTGTCGACATAGTGCTTGCTTCTGCTTAATCATGTAAAATAAATAGTTAGAGTCAAACAATATTTACCCACCATTTAAAATAAGTAAAAATAAGAGTAATTCTCTTAATATGTGTCTAATATTTTTATTTATTAAAATTAGTTCTGTTTGAGTGGATCATACTTATTTATTTATTAATTTATTTATTTATTAGTAAATAAGTTAAATTTCATTTGAACAAGATCGTTTGGGTGATTTGTGACTTATTTGTTTATTTGGTTTATAAGTTAGTTTATTTGACTTATTTTAGCTTATTTGTACACCTAAATGAGTTTATTTAATTAATTAATTTATTTATTTATAATTTATTTAATTACTCAAATAACGTGTTTTATTTTTTTATTTATAAACTAAATAAATTATAAATAAAATTACCAAAACGAAGCCATTATTAGGTAAAAAATAATTTACGATACTTTAGGAGTACCTAATAATTTTTTCAGTCTTGTGAAATGACAGATTTTGTGTACCACACCTTCGCGCGCTATTTGCTTTTTCATTGCTTTTTCATTACAAAATTCTCACATTCTAAATAGCTACTCACCTTTTTTAAGTGTCAAAATTTTTTTAGAATTAGTCGAGTATTTTTTTCAATTTTAATTGAATTTTACTAGCAAATTATAAAATTAATTTCATAAATATTAATCGTGATATGAGTAAATTGGGAGAAACGCCATAAAATATAAAAATAGAGATATTTTGTACTGAAAATTTAATACTCCTCTATTTTAGTATATTAGCAGCCGTTAAATAAGCATTTTTAATATATATTCTTTAGTTATTATGGTTATATATGCTCATTTTGTATACATGTTGGTGTGAAATGAGACAGACTGAAGATGGATGCCAGCTGATAACAGTGGATGAAATCGCTGACGCCGTTAATCACTTGCTAGGCAGAATTAAAGAAGAAGCTGCCTTGAGCTAGCTAGTTAATACCCTTTAGAGACGGAGGATAGATGCCAGCTGACGGCAGTGAATGAAATTGCTGACGCCGTTAATCACTTGCTAGGCAGAATTGAAGAAGAAGTTGTCTTGAGCTAGCTAGCTAAGACCCTTTGGTTTTATTGTAATGGGTTTATCCTTTTTTTTGTTTTTTTTTCCTCCTTTTTTGGTTTTTAGGGAATATTGTGTACAATATATCTTTCCCTTTTAATGCTACTTGGAAGTTGATATCATAATGCCGAAATCAACTCTCTTGCGCGGATAAAAAATTAAGTAAAAGAGACAAACAAAAATATTTCAAGATTGTATGGAAATTATGTTAGAAAAGTAGGAATAACTCGTGCTTAAAGACACTTTTAAATACAAATTTTATTAATTAAAAAAATCTAATTTTATAAATCTTATCAACTATAAATAAAAATCTAGTTGTTAATAAGAAAAACTAAGGATAAGCAGACTCTCTTAAAATAAATTTATTTGAAGTGGGAAAAGGGTAAATTGGTTTGAAAATGGGTAAAAAGTAGAAAACAATTTACCGTCGTATAAAATAATCTATTGCGGATCCATTTCAATCGAAGCAAAAAGATTTTGAGGCACAAAGATATTTTTCTAATAATGAACACATTTTAACTACTGATTCAAGACGAAAAAAGAATAACCACTGAATCGCCACATAATTATCACTATAAGAAGTTCTGGTATACAAATGTTTATATTTTAAAATGGAGAATATTTTCTCAAACATTTAAAATTTGTTTCTACAAAAGGGGCCAAGATTCTCTTGATACTAATTGGCAATTGCAGAATATGTTCTTAATTAAAGCAACTGCTTAATCTAATTGATTTTGCTGAGACAGAAGCTGATCTGGGTTGTTTTATTTTGAGTACCGTATAACTGTGACATACTTGCACAAAGATGGTAGAGCTGCGAAATATTTTAAAAAGAGCAACCTAGCTAGGACGCAATTCATTCCACACTGGAGCTACTTATCTTCTGGTATTTTTATTATTTATTCAAACAATCACAGATAATTTGCTCTATAGGTTCTTTGTTACAGTTTGCACAATAACAAAACACACAGAACACTTAACATGCATCCAAATCACTGAAACATCTCACATCAACAGAAGAACAAGAATACAAGTCCTATATATATATAATGTATGGTTCAGAATCTTTTCATGGATGGACACAAGATGAAGAGAGGGGGTGGTTTAAAAGATATTTTCCTTGTTTGGTTGGAAGATGACAAGTTTTCCAGGCAAGAAAAGAAATATTGAGTTTGGCAAAGGTTATCAAATACTTGCAGCAAAGTGGGTAACAATAACATGTTCTGTTTGTAGTAGTGTATGCGTTGCACAAGACAAAGCTCCCTAAAGGGTATTGCTGTCTTTTGATTTTCCTTGAACACAGAATCAAGGACGGACCGATGGAGGGGGCGGTCCCTACTCTTAAATTTTTTTTTTTTTTAATTTAAAAATTATGTAGTTTCACTTTTCTAAGATTTTTTATTTTGAAAATTTAATACTCACCCTTTATAAAAAAAAAATTCAAAGTATTTTCACTTTTGTTTTTTTACTTATTAATTAATTAAAAGAAAGAAATTCTCAAAAGTATTCTCACTTTTCGTAAAAAGACAACTCTAAGTTATTAAGAAAATTTAAAAAATGAAATTAACCACACAAGTGGCATTTCATTTGGTTTGGGATTTGTATGGCCAAAGAAAAAACTCTCGTTCCCACCGGTTACGAAGCTCACAAAGATGGAAGTTCTGCTCATGAAAATTAAATAAACAATCAAACTGATTGAAGAATAAGCTCAGGAAGTTCTGGTCCGAATTCTGTGTTCACCGATCACCGTTCACGAAAGTCGTTTTTAATGCTATTATGGGTGCATAAAAAATTCAAAAAAAAACTAATAAATTAGTCTAGATAGGTTCGATTCGTACGATTTGATCGGATTCTGTATTAAAAAAAAAATCTAATTTTTAATTTTTTAGAATCGTCGTATACGATCTGATTCTCTGTTTTTATTAAAGAAAACCATTCTAACCAAACTGGACCATTTTTGTTGTAAGAGTACATATATTATATAATTATTATTTCTTATATCTTTTTTAAAGTGATTTTAATAATTTTAGTCTAAACAAATAGATTAAATAAAACAAAAATAGCTTAAGTCTAAAATAGTCTAAAATAATTAATATAAAATTAAAATTACCGTATTCTAATACAAAAAAACAAGTTAGAATATTCTTCAATTAAACATTATGCATTTTATCTTCTATGTTATCTTTTTATAAAGTCAACTAGACTAAACGTTTATTTAAAAGTAATATTTACACAATTTGTATTGTTTAAAATTAATATTATCTTTTAAATATTTATTTTAAATTTTTTTATTATATTATTATATAATCTTTCGCCACCTCAAGATAAAAATTTTATATCTGTCCCCGAATCCCAGCATTTCACAAAATGATGGAATTCACTAGTAACAAATCTTATTCTTAGGATTTGTTTGCTGTAGGAACTAAAGAGGGATTTGATGAAATTAGAGTATATAAAGGCTTTTTTTTTTTTTTTTTTTTGTCTCGTTGGGGTACATAGTGTCTGCATTTGTATATCGAAAATAGTTCAATATATACTAGACTATTATAAGAAACAATTAATATTAGAATCTTTAGTATTATTAGTATTAAGTTTTAAATTATTTTCTCTTTTGATTTGACAGCTAACAATAATTCTACAATTTTTATCAATTTTTTTATCTCACTTTTATTAAATATAAATTAAAATTTTCACTGTATACATATGTTGGATTAGGTGTCTTGTATTCTACAAAACTCATTTATTATTTTATTTTGTTTTATATGTATTTGGGTTGGAGTAGAATTAAAAATCAACTAAGAATTCATATTGTATGGGATTTAATATTAAACAGACTCACAGCTTTTAGGCTTTCCACCTGTACCTATAAATAAAATACTAGTGGAGCTCTAAGATTATAAAAAATAGTAAAAATTAAAAATTAGCTAGTAGAGAAAAGGAAAATAGGTGCTATACTTTTTTACATTCAACGTAGTAAAATATTTTTTTTTTCGTTCGTAAGCAAAAGCTAGTATTGACCGAACCATGTAAATCCTCAGTACTGATTACTTTCTCCATTTTTGTGCATGATTTATTTTGCTTCCTTTTTTATTGATTAAATCCTAACAACATTATCCTATTCATATTCCCTTAACATAAGAAAAACAAAACATGCGGAGCTCCTAATATTACTTATATCTCTTATCAGAATTAGTTCAATCTGAATTAAAAAAAAAAAAAAAAAAAGCCCCATTTGTATATGCAAACTAAAAAAAAACCAAACAAAAATAGGATTATTGTCTTATTGTTCATCTTTGGCATAAGTTTTTTACATTTGCCTTATTTTTGTTTTTTCAGAACTTTTTAATTTTCTTTTACCGGAGTTCTTTATTTTTTCTGTTCGTGATGATGAGAGAAATTGAAAGGGTTTTAAAAAAATGATGGGAAAATGAAAAAAATCACTAAACACCAAAAAAAAAAAAAAAAGAGAGGAAGAAATAGCTTATTAGCTCATTCTAGTCTTAAGTCTTTTCTGAAAAAAAAAAAGTCACTAAAGACCAAATCTTCTATTCGTGCTATTGATCCAATTCTTGAAGGCCCAAGCTGCAGATTCATGGGCAACTGAATTAGCACTCCTGGGGATAAACATTCACACTAGCTAGGAAGGCTCATACTCTTATAATCCCCCCCAGCATTCTAAGATCTCTTTGTGAATCCATTGGTTTAACTTCCTTGCTTCCAAAAAAAAAGGATCTGGTTCCTCCATATCCAGATTTTATCAGGGGTCTTGCCACCGCCCACTAGGCAGTGGATAATGGAGACTCTTCCCGGGAGTTTTTTATTTTGAGATATTATGTAGAAGAGCAACAATCACATGAGATATTATGTAGAAGAGCAACAATCACATCGTACCACTG
>JAOTRH010088650.1:0-16708 GCA_034768845.1 Heliamphora exappendiculata | reverse complement strand
TTCTGAGCCCAGATACTATAATTGGATCCATCTAATATAATATCAATAGGACGGACAATGGAATCGAGAGATGATGCTGATTGAGATATTTTTTTTTCACCAATATCCTAAAACAAACCTAATATGTGGTTCCCGCCCAAAAAGGAGAAGGAGCAGAGAAGCAGAACCAGAAGAACCAGGAGAGAAGGAGCTGAGACTCAGAACCAAGAGATCCAGTGGCACCGACGAGTGTGCAGCAGCGCCGGTGAGTGTCCAGCAGCGGCGGCGAGGGCGGCGACTATGAGATCCAGCGGCGCCGGCGAGTGTGCAGCAGTAGCGACGGGGACGGCGGCGCTGTGGGCTGCGCTGGCGCTGTGGGCTGTTCTCCCTCCGACGACGGTGACGCGACTCACGCGACGGCAGCAGCGGCGACGCGAGTCACACGACGGCGGACACCTCAGATCTTCGGGCGACGCGACTCGTGATGGCAGCAGCGGCGACGTCCTGAAGCGACGAGAGTAATCAGACAACGGCGGTGTGTCCCGGGACGGTGTCGGCGACAGGACGCGACGGCAGCAGCTGGGCTGTGGAATGCACTGGCGCTGTGGGCGACGCGACGGCAGACGCGAGTGACAGACGGGACGACGGCGGACACCTCAGATCTCAGGCGACGCGACGACAGTAGCTGGGCTGTGGGCTGCGCTGGCGCTGTGGACGACGCGATGGCATACGCGAGTCACAGACGGGACGACGGCGGACACCTCAGATCTCGGGCGACGCGACGGCAGCAGCTGGGCTGTGGGCTGCGCTGGCGCTGTGGACGACGCGATGGCAGACGCGAGTCACAGACGGGACGACGGGCGGCGAGGGCGGCAGCGATGTGGGCTGCGCTGCAGGAACGATCTACAGACGCGTCAGCTGGTAATGCGAGTCACACGACGGCGAGGGCGACGGTGAGTGTGCAATGGCGCCGGCGAGTGTGCAGCAGCGGCGACGAGGGCGGCGGCACTGTGGGCTGTGGGTTGCGCTGCTGGAACTTTCTACAGGCCCCAAGAACCTTGCTCTGATACCATGAAAAAATTGAGAAGAGAAAATAATTGTATATTTTCTGTCTATTTCAAACTGTACAATATATGGCCTATTTATATGCGAATAGGGATAAACAATAAAGGAGATACAATAGAATCAAATTAAAATCAATCTAATCAATTTAAATCTAATATTTCAACAAATATTAATGATTGCGTCACATTATTTGTTAAATTAATGTGCTCATCTAATATTATTGTTCCTAGTAACTCTTTAGTTTCTAATGTATTTTTGCTTCACTGAAAGGGGGATGGAACCAAAAATAAAATCATGAGCTTAGTGCCACGGAGTAATGGCTCTCTTTCAAAGTGTTTCAGAAAATTGTGATATTTTTGGAAAACATATAAGAACAAAATTAGGAAAAATGTTCTAGAACTTTCTGACACTTAATTTTAAGGCCGGCTTAGCAATTAAGGTTCGACACTTGGGGGTTTGCTGCTTGTAGATCTCAGATTCATTTTTTTTTTCTAACACTTAATTTTAAGGTCGGCTTAGCGATTAAGGTTCGACGCTTGAGGGTTTGCTGCTTGTAGGTCTCAGATTCAAATTTTTTTTTGGGGTGTTATCGACTCTTATGAAGTTAATTTATCCGGAGTTTTGTGTCAATTATAATTGGACTCTCGTTACTGAACGGTATAATTGGTCATTTAAAAATTAATTGAATTCGGTATAAATTGATCCAAATACCCTCAAATAACCCCCCAAAAAATTCAGCACTTCTTTTTTGATAACCAAAAGGAGAGTCATTGAATTAATTTTAAATGATCAATTTTTAAGCATTGAAGTGATGCATTAAGCATGAGTGGTTTGGGGAGCTGCAAGAGCAGAGTCAGGATTCACCAGATTTTATCATTATTGCAAATTAACAATAAGGAATTCTAAGATTTCAATATGTGGGTTTTTTTACATTTTCATTTTTTTTTTCAATTTTTAATGCATGATTGTCGTAATTCCAACTCGCACCACAATGTTAAGCCGAGTAGTGTAAGGCCCTAAATACAAATATAAAACTCATAATACGAAAAAAATAATAATTTTAATAAATAAACTTTATTTATTAGTCTAATCTCCCATTCTCCTAATTCTTCATAATAAATATGACCTCTAAGGTTCTCACATGCCCAAAGGATCCCATTTTGACTCGTGTAATCGTGTATTGCATGAAAAAAATGTGAAAAACATTTATCACACCCTATGCTTCGTTTGGCAATTCGGTTTTAAACTTGGTTTTTTATTATTATTTTGCTTAAAATTAAAAATTCATTTAATCCCCGCTTTTTAATTTTATTTATTTTTTATCTTTTTATTTATTGACTTTTAATCTTTTAACTATTTTTTTTTTTATGTAAAATACTTTTATATATATTTTTAGAAATATTATAACTTTTATTATACTTATACACATCCATTTTTATAAAAATTAAAATTTTAAAATCTACTCGTCAAAATTTATTGAATAAAATTTATATTTAATATAAAATTATTTATAAATAAATAAAAAATTATAACAACTTTTTTCTAATTTAAAGTTTTTTGTCTTATTGTCTTTTTGTCCTTTAACTAAAAATGAATTTAAGCCAAAACTTTTTAGCTTAAAGTCATATCCACGATCGATTTACTAAATAAATTTTTTACTTATTTAGCTTAAAGTAACTTTAAGTTAAAAACCTGACTTAAAGTTAGACAGCCAAACGAGGCCTATTGTCCTTATTTTAGCCAAAAATATTTATAAAAAAAAAAAAAAAAACCTAGTTTCTTCAAACTCCATTGTAATATTCTTAACTTTTATTTTTAATAATTAATTTTTATCATAAATTTAATAGCAACAAACACTCCCTTAGAAATTAAAATGTTTCTTGGTTGGTGTTACTTGGGGCTCCCACCGGAGAGCAACTAAAATGTCTCTATCGCACCTAACGATGTGGCTTTTCTCCACTAGTAATCTACTCTGTTTGCACGAGGAAGGGCTTTAATTAAAGTGATTTTGGACAATCAAGAACCCAATTGTGAAAATAAAAAATTAGAAAATATTTTCAAAATATTATGTAAACAATGTTACGTAAAAATATTCGCTATATATTAATTGAGTCACTTCTTTTTCTCGGGACTTACCCAACAAAAACATGTTAATATTGTTTTAACTGAAAATAAAACTATAAGAGCAACACGAAATAAATGTCAAATAATATTCTAAAACTATCAGCTTTAATTGAATAGGTTTTGCACCATCAAGAACCCGATTGTGAAACTCAAAAATTATAAGGTATTTTTGAAGTATCACGTAAGCAATATTATATAAAAATTTTCGATACGTATTAATTGAGTCATCATTTGCTCTCACTTACTTAACAAAAATAAACTAATCTATTTATCTCACTCTCAAAATAATTTTTTCTTTATCATTTAGTGATAATATTACAAAATAAATGCTCCATAATATTTGAGAATTATCAAATGATTGCTCCGTGAAACTTGCTCTAGTGCTTAATTATTTCAACTAATGGATGATTGCCATTAATTTCAAGGTCTAAACTTACGGCTAGTAATTATGAGAAAATAATGGGTGTTCTACAAAATGGTGGGAAAAGTTCTTCTCCTTATTTCTTCATCTTCACATTACATTAGTCAACTTCAACTTAAGACATGACTCGTAATTTTAATTTTTTTTATTTATTTATTTTTTTAAAAAAAAATCTCCGAGAATAGATAAAATTTATTTGCTAGCAATTTTCAGAAAACCGTTTCTAAAAAATTGAGTTAGGAAAGGAGCTAAAAATTGAAAATCTTGAAAACAATTTAAAAGTGTTTTCTCATTTTTTTCGCATGCGAAACTTGGTGCATCGAGAAATAATTCTCAATTTTAGCGATCAAATATATATTTTTTTTTCAATATATTTTAATTTTTTAATTTTTTTTAAAATTTTGTTTTTTAAATATAATTTTTAAAAAATATAACCAAATAATGTATATTTTGAAAATCAACTATTCTACTATCCATGAAATGGATCCCAAAATTTTATCCCAAAATACTAAAGTGGTAGCTACCCACTTTAGTAATTAAGTGCATTTCAGTTGTGTCTTGAATTTGAGACCCATTGAGTGAGAATCAAGGCAAAGTATTTGAAACTTTTTCAAACATATGTTTGGCATTCTAATAAAAAATGTATAGAATTAGATATAATTATATAATTTAATTCGGTTATGTTGTTGTATAGGAAAGAGTTTAAAATTGTTATATTTTCTCCCGTGTTTGGAATAAATTTATTCAACACTTTTATTCAATCTAATACCCTGTTTGGAATGACTACAAATTTAACAATAGATAATAAACGATTTTTTCAAATTACTCTTATTTTTATTCGAACTTATATGATACTATTTTTTGGCTATTTTTTAAAGTTATTTAAGTGAATTTAAAGTTTTATACGATAAATAATACTTATTATATCATATTTAATTTGATATAAATTTATACAATACTCATTGTATAAAATTGACGCGATTAAATTACTCATTTATTGTATAAATTTAATTTGTTTTTATTAAAATTCCAAACATACCCCGAGTTGGTGGTGGTTGGCTTCAAATCCAATGAAAGCAACAATCAAGGGTTACAGTTGAAAGTTTGCAAACTTCTTTTGAAAAACCTTACATCACTTTGGTTGACTAATGATGAAAGATTGAAGAACCTTCTTATGTTTTTTTAAAAAAAAAAAAAAAAAAACCCAAGTCTTGCAATTTTGTCCTCCTTCCATTTCTTTTTCTCATCATATCTTTTAAAGTTATACTCTCCGCCTTCAAAATTTAGTTAGATGACATTAATTCACCTAATCTTTCAAAAATTATCTTATGCTTTTTAAAATTATAGATGGAATAAATATAGATAAAGTTGCTTTTATAGCATAAAAACATCTTAGTGCTACAAATAATTTAAATACTAAAAAGATATCAAAAGATAAGACTGTCGTAAATAAGGTGTTAGATGAATTTGATGTCAATAAGCACACGAAAATTGTTACTACAGTTGTTAATGAAAACAAGGATGTTGGATTGGAAGCTCTTTTATGTTGGGATTTGAACACTAATTCTCGAACACGAACGGAAGCAAACCACGCACAAAAAAATATAAACTTAAATAACACTGAAAATTCACGTGGTTCGGTCCACACCGGCTAACGTCCACGAGCGAGAAAAAAAAATTTCACCATGACGAATGTGAAAGAGTACAAAATTTAACTCCCTTCTCTCTACCAGCTAGCCTCTCAATTCTCTCACACAATATGAGACCCTAGCTATCCTATTTATAGGAGACTACCAAAACAGAAACTGCTAAAACAATAATAGAACAGCTGCTAAATCAACAATAGGAAAGCTGCTAAATGACCAATAGGACAGTTGCTAAATAAACATAGCTGCTAAATCTGATATTGAGATTCGAGTCAATCCTAGCAATCTCCACATTGGCTCAAATCTTTCAGCCATCTTGAAGAACTGTCGGCAATCCCCGACCTGCGCGCCTTTTCCCTTTTGATCTTCCTGTAGCCTTCTGGTAAAACGAAGGATCTCCCTCTTGATTTGAATTCTTCAAACCACCCAGAAGATAATCAGCATCGCTGTCGATTCTGCAGTCATCGTCGTCGTCGATCTGCCACACCTAAACAGCATAGCCCACACCTCTACACCGAGGTACCCGCACCCCAACCCGGGTGCCCTACAAAGCAAACTACTTTGTAGAAGAACATGGCCCCATCCCTCCCCCTTTGTGCACACAATCGGAGAGATCACCGCCACTAATCAAATCAAGAGCAAATGAGACTCGCTTCTGTCAAGGTGTACACCTGTCCGTCACATCTGTCGTACTAGTCTCGTTGCTCGAAACTTTATTGTGAACATCCAACAATTGTTGCTCTTGCATCTTACCGGCATCCTGCACACCATCTGATTTGCTCACTTGCGCACTTGTATTACCTCGTCGCTTCCGTGTACCCCTGCGCCTGTTCTGTGTGCTTTTTCGCAACTATTGTCCACTCTGATCACCCTTACACTCTTTTCGTGTACGTCGTCTACCTGTACTACTCATTTGATGTTTGGCAGTAGCTCCACCTGTCACAACATTTCCTACGAGCCTGTATAGGTTGTCAATCATCTGTCTCTACAGTACATCACTGTTTCCCTTTGAAACCCAAAGTACTCCACCTCCACATGAGAACCCGCAAACTCTCGAATCCAACATCCCCAGAGAAATCGGGTTCTTCCTTAGATTCGGCACATGTCTAACCCCAGTTAAAATCAAAACGGTCCCATCAAGCCTACAAAATCGCATTGTCCCTATACCGACAACTCTGCCCACTGCATTGTTATCCGTCCTGACAGTACCCCCATCGCATGCCTGATACGTATCAAAATACTCTCTGACTGCACACATATGGAACGAACACCTATAATCTAATATCCAATCTAATTTGCTCATACCTGAAGTAACTGTGAGCACATCTGATTCTTCATAATCGGAGCCCTCTGTAACTGTTGTCTCTGATGATTGTTTTTTTTCCTTGTCTGCCTTGTACTTCAGATAATTCATCTTTAGATGACATTCCTTGTCACAATAGTAGCACTTCCCTTTGTAACCTCTCGACTTGGAACGACCTTTCTTCTTGGACCCATCGTCCTTCACTGTCGCCCTGCCTCTGACTTTCCCGCTGCCTGATGCAACCATGATACCCTGTCCATGTGATCTGTCACTCTCCATCTTTTTCAACATCTCATGAGATATGACAGCAGCAGCAACCTCATCTAACCCTAGGATATTTTTCCTAAATATCAGTGTAGTCCTTAGATGCTCGTATGATGAAGGTAATGAAATCAACTGGAGAATTACTTTATCCCCATCTTCGATCTTCCCGCCGATAGAATTCAATTCCGTTAGTATCCTGTTGAATTCGTTCAAGTGCTCTATAAAATTCGCTTCCTTTGTAATCTGAAGTTCATATAACTATTTCTTTAAAGACAATCGATTCATCAATGTCTTAGACTTGTACCTCCTCTCCAACTTAGCCCAGAGTCTCACCGGATCGCTTTCGTTGATAACTTTTCGAAGAGTGCTGTTATCGAGATACAACTGTATCGTACTGTTCGTCAAGTCCCACATCTCTTCCCACTCTACATTCTTCATCATTTTTGGTTTCTCTGACTTATTTCTGAGAGTCTTTATCAATCCTTCACGCGTCAAAATATTCTTCACCCTTTGCTGCCATAAGGTGAAATCGTTATGGCCGTTAAAAGGTTCAATCACGAAATTCGAACTCTTTAACGCCATTAGATTTGTCTAACAATCTCCATAATCTGAACTCGTCGCAAAAACAGATATATGTAATCCTTATCCCACGCAAACCAAATTAATTCTGATTGTACCCGATCGCTCCTAATTATACCCGATCAAATCCAATCTATGCTGATCTGTTCAATCTAAATAAACGGTGCAGAAATCAAAAAATTTGACCGTACCGATGAATTCGCAGTGCCCAAAAATCTTAAGAGACACCTCCTCTTTAAATTATTTTATTATATATACAAGCCGATATGATAAAATATATTTAAATAATTAATCTCGTGCTCCTGCCACACTGGATCAAAATCTTTTTTTTCAATTAAATCCATATCAATCCACAAACTCAGTCACAAGAGTCAGGATCAAAAGCAAGCTTTACCCAAACGTCACACTGGATTATTTCTCTTTTGAATCAAATTTTTTGAAAAATCAAATCCCTGGAAATCATGCAAGATTTACCCATATGCCACACTAGCTAAAAACCCTTATCAAATCCTTATCAAACCATTGATAACATCACTTTGCAACACAAAAACTGGCAATTCCCAATCCTACGTAAATGTTGCTCCGTTTGGAATTTTAAAACTTGGATTTTCAAAACGCCGCGTCTCCCCCCCTTTTTTCTTCTTCTTTATTTTTGGTGCAAAATAAAATTTTTCTAATTTATACGATACGAAATCAAGAAAAATACATTGCTCCGATCAATCACCACGGCCTTGAATCATCCACCGTCGGCTCTAATACCACTTGTTGGGATTTGAACACCAATTCCCGAACGTGAACGAAAGCAAACCACGCATAAAAAGAAAAAAAATTTAAATAACACCGAGAATTTACGTGGTTCGGCCCACACTGGCTTACGTCCACGAGCGAGAGAAAAAAATTTCACTATGACGAATGTAAAATAGTACAAAACCCAACTCCCTTCTCTCTACCTGCTAAGCTCTCAATTCTCTCACACAATATGAGACCCTAGGTATCCTATTTATAGGAGACTACCAAAACAGAAACTGCTAAAATAACAATAGGACTACTGTTAAATCAACAATAGAAAAACTGCTAAATAACCAATAGGATAGCTGCTAAATAAATCTAGCTGCTAAATCTGATATTGAGATTCGAATCAATCCCAACACTTCATGTGGTCATTCTCCGATTGAGGGCCGAGTTAATGTAAAAGTGGGTGATATTTTGGATGATGAGTGCAACCAACATATTGATTTTGAAGATGTTTAGTTTTTTTTTAGAAAAAGAGAAATAAAAAAATGTTAAATTGTTTGAGATAATTTTTTGTAGTAGTTTTTTTATTTTTTTTGCTTTTTATTGAAATTCTAAACTGGCCTTACGGCCTGTTTGAGCTAGCTTTTAAGCTGACTTTTTTGCAAAAAAGTTAACTTTTAAACTACACTGTTTGGTTTTAAAAAATTAACTAATTTTTTTTCTCTCTTTATTCAATAAAAAAAGTCAATATATATCTTAAACACTTTAACTTTTTTTCAAATAAAATTATTATAATACTTTTACATAAAAGTCAACCTAACTCACAAAAAAAAATCGTGCCAATATCTCAAACTCTACGACTTAAAAACTAAAAATAAAAGTATTTTAGACATTTTAATAAAAAAGTAAAAAAGCTACTATAAAAAATTATTCTAAACACTTCCAATTTTTTTATTCCTTATTTTTTCAAAAAAGCTAAAACTCTTAAAAATTAAGCTTTAAAGCTATTCCGAACAGGCATTTATTTTTAATTTTTAAAACTATCCTAAACACTATAATTTAAAAACTAAAAGTAATGACATTTTAGACATTCAATAAAAAGAAAAAAGTTACTACAAAAATTATTCTAAATACTCTCACTTTTTTTATTCTTCATTTTTTCAAAAAAAATTAAACATCTTAAAAATTAAGTTTAAAAATTATCCCAAACAGACACTTACTTTTAGTTTTTAAGTGGTAGCGTTTAAAATATTGGTACGATTTTTTTGTTTTTGTTTTTGTGAGTAGAATTAATTTTTTTAAATAATAGTATTGTAGTAATTTTATTTTTTTTTAAAATAGGATGTTTGAGATATATATTTATTTATTTTTCATAGATTAATAGATGAAAAAATATTAATTAATTTTTTTTAAAAATCAAATAGAACACCTTAAAACCGATTTAAAAGCTATTCCAAACTATCCTTAAACACCGTCTCTTCGTAAACGACAAAATAAAGAGAAAAAGAACGTGGAAGGTTACATAAAGTCCACATAATAACGACAAATAAGGTTAGAAATCCACTTCAACATTAACCGAAGACGAGGAATAAAAGATATCTCGGAACAAAAGATATGCAAAAGTACAGAGTTTTTTGGTTTTTTGGTTTGACAATCAAAAAGTTGGTACAATGACAATTTAAAAATCCTTTTCAACGGTGTAGTTCCTATTTTTCAAGTCCACATAAATGAGAAAATCTTTGAGAGGGATAAACAAAAAATAAGGTGCATTACAATTTGGTAGAGTTAGGCCCATTAACAACAATTACGGCCCTCGATGCACGTTGATAGAAATCAACTCTTAGGTTTTGTTTATTTTAATAAAAAATGTTTTTATAATAAAAAATATTTTTTATATAAAATTATTTTATAATTTTTTTTTTAATTTTGTTTCCGGTATTTAAATGGTACTATAAAAAAATACTTTTTTAAAAAAAATATAAGTTGACATTGTCACTTGTCGTTACTTGCGTAGTCGGCGTTATTGTCATTATTGCCACCACCCTCTCGCTGCCCGGAATTGCCACCACCGCCTCCATCATCACTACTAACACCACACTATAAAATGATGTATGCTTTTATTTTTTGTAAATTAATTTTGATTTTAAGAAGCATAAATTTTATTTTAAAAAATATTTTATATTATTTTTATCAAAACAAATATTCACGATTAAGTAAAAATATTTTAACAAAAAATATTTTATGTCAAAACAAATTGAGACCTCGAGACATAATTTTGGGTACGGAGTAAAAATAGCTGTGACATTTGGTTCTATCTCCAAATTTTCTTTTTTTTTTTAGTTTTTTTTTTTTGAAAAGTTAAAAAGGGCTCAAATTCTTTTATAAAAAAAAACCAAAACAAAAGAGGGCGTTCTTTTTGTTTTGATTTTGATTTTAATATTTGAAAAAAGATAATATATTTGACGAACAATTTTCTTTTTAAGAGAATAGAAATGATAATTTTTCTCGTCCCGTCCCGTCCTGTTCTCTTCTCATTTTGTAGAATTTTTTTCGCTTCCGATAACAAATGGGGTGAAGATGGTATTTGCTCTTTCCACCCCGTTTTCTCCGTCTCGCTCCCGATTATATAAAATAAATATTTTGTAAAATATTAATATATGTATAAAATATATATTTTATAAATATAATAAGTTCAAAATATTAAAATATTATATTTATTTTTGATTTTTCTTTTTTATTTCTTATATTTTGTATATTTAGTTATATTAATTCATCAACTATTATTTTTTATATATTATATTATTTATAATTTTTATTAATATTATTATTTTAAACTTTAAAAATTATACCTAAAATATATTCGTACCCGCCCCCGTTCACTACTACTTTCTCGATATTTTTTTTCATTTTTGCTCCGATCAAATAAGGGACGGGAATGAAGGAACTAATCCTTGACCCTGCCCCACCCCGCCCTGTCCTTGCCCCCTTGCCATTCATATAAGAGAAGGAACGCCCTGCCTTACCCTATTGCCATTCATATAAGAGAAGGAAGAGTGAAGGATTTGCAAAGTGTGAAATCTCATTGTATTTGAGTCATCAAGGATTTGTTTGGGTTTCTGAATCGAATAAAAGACAAATTAAATTATGGTGCAAAAAAATACAAATTGATATGAATGAAAGATGTCTCTGGCAATGTTTTGAGATTCGGACCGAATTGATCGGTTCAACCGGTTGAACTGGTAACTGATCTGGTTAACGGTCCAAATTAACTCATTAAACCATTCTATTTAATGAAAACCGACCAAACCGCAATTAAACCGGCGACCTGGTAGAACTGATCTCGATTCACCAAAATTGCCCGGGTTTCAATTTTCAATTTAAAAATCCTAATTTTTTGATCTTTTCAACTTATTTTTTTGATTTTTTCAACTTAAAAATTATAAAAGTTATTGGAAATTATATCGATTTTGGATATTTTGTTGATGTGAATATTGATGAAGAATCAAATATTTTGGGTACTAATAACAATGAGAATGAAGATGAAGATGATTAGCCTACTCATGATCTTCTAAAGGTTTAAGTAAAGAAAAAATATTTATCATTTTTTTTAGAATGATTATAATATAGTAGACTATAATACTTTATATTTTTACTTGGTTTATGTTTTATTATGTTTGTCACTTATACTTATTTTATTTTAATTTGAAGATTAATGATACTCTAAATTTTAATTACTTTTATTAGAAATTTTAATTGTTTAATTAGAATCATTCTTAGATCATGATATGTCTTTATTTTTTATTTAAACTATGAGTTAAATGTTATTTTTATTTAATATTTATAATTTTAAAATTATTAATTATGTAATTATAATATCATAATTTAATTTCAATTGAATCGGTAATCCATCCACCTATTTTTTTTTTTTCCATTTGCTCAATGAATCAATTTTCAAAACATTATTCTGAAACTTGCTTTACTCAGTCAGCAACCACAATTTGAATTTTTTTCTTCTAAAAACAACCTGGTTTTCGAAAAACATCAAATAGATCTTTTCAAAAATTATTTGCACTTAAACAAAGTACAACACGAGCACAATAGGTATTTCCATGTTATTAAAACTGAAAATATGAAAATACTTAAAAAGTGATTTAGATGGTTAATATTCATATTTAATAGAATAAAAATACACTTCAAGTTAATCTTAATTATTTAAATTATTTTTTGAGTATTTTTTTAAATTTATTTCTAAGTTTATAGCATTATTATTTTTAAAAATAGGAAGAAAACATGTGATCTTTTTGCCTTCAACCCGTTTTTCTCATGCCAATCTGTCTGTGCTTGAAGTGGTTATGCCCAATTTTCGTAGCACAAAACCTTCAACCATATCAGTATCAATTTTCCCATGAATGGGATGTTATTGTTTACAGTACTCAATAATTTATAGAATATAGCGTATCAATAATAACGTGATATTGCATTGGATTTTTTCTCCGTCAAGGAGCCATAAAATCATTTTTCAAGTAGAACAAATTACCCCATACATAGGCCCTGACAGGCAATTTTGGTTTTTTTGGCTTTTTAGCTAAAAACATGCCCAAAAAATCAAGTTGCTCGTTTAGTAAAAAGACAAAAAAGTTAAAAAGTTAAAAAATTAAATCAAAATATAAACTCTCAAAATATTCTATTCAAAATTCTAGCACTTTTAAAATACAATAATACTTTTTATTTATAACTTATTTACTATCACTATCAGTTACATATAATTGTTAATATCAAATATATATATATATATATAAAAAGATAAAATTGTCTACTTTGAACAAAAAATAAAAAATTAACTTTTTACCCAAACAACCAACTTTGAAAAAGCTAACTTAAAAGCTAAGTTATTAAACAACCTACTTTGAACCCAATTTAACTTTTTGGTTAAAAAACACACAAAAAAACAAAAAAAAACAAAAAAAAACTAACTTTTAAGCTAATTGCCAATCGGGGCCTAGAGTGCTTGTTCACAACTTACAGAAAACTGAACCTACACTTCAAACTATTGAGTAGAAAACATATGCAAAGATTCATATCCCATCAAAAATCAGATAGAGGGAAAAGAGACATAGACATGAAAAGAATATTTCTAATAATACAGAGAATGTACAGATAATCTTGTAGTCTATTTGTTTAATTCAAAGAAAAAAAAAAGCTCAGGAATCAACAACTTGAAGCATTTAACGTGAAGCAATCGTCTTCTCTTGTAAGAGAAAGAACAAAAGAGATTATCACCTGCGTCGAGCCGTTGGCGGGAGTTTCTCTGATGGGCCACAAGTAAGCTTCTGTCCAGTTTCTTGTTCGATTTTGCTCTTCAGCTCTCTAAGTATTCGAATCTGGCCCAGTTTCTCGGGAGACAGTTTGTCCCAATAAATTCCTATAACATATGAAAAAAAAGTTCATTAGATATACCATCATTCTTAGTGACAAATTACCAAGGAAGACAGCCAATCAGACAGGTTTATAATGCAGCAACATTCCCCACCCGGGGGTAATTTTGTGTTCGATTAAATTAAACTTAATACAGTTTTATTTAGTAATGTTTCTCTGAAGCAACACACGTGTATTGACTTGACCATCACACAGGTTTAAGGCTGCCTAATGAGCCAACCGAAGAGAAAATTACGATACAAGTAATGAACAAAGTGACAAAATTAAGAGTCTCACTAACCTTGAGGCTTTGGGATTGATGTGTTGGTAAAAATTACTTGTGTTGGAGTGCAGATGATGTCAACTGGTACATCGTGGATTAATAGCTTCTCGACTGAAATATCATCCACCAACTGTTGGTCATGCACTGCAAGTAGTGCAGTTCAAAGGCACATTTAACACAATCTAGAAAGAAACATGCTTGGAAGTTGAAATATTCGAAAAGATTTAATATCAGAACAGTTCAATCCCATTGAGATAGAAAAGGATGCTGTGGAGATTGTAGATAAGAAGTGCAACCATTCAACTCCAAATTAGGCTTTTCTCATGCTACCAAAATGACCATTCTCAAAAGCACTATAGAAGTGTTATTATATCACTCTGTGTTTTCTTAGTGTGCACTGCAACCGTCGCTTCAAATAGAGAGCATAAAATCCAAATTTCAAGACATACTATTATTGAATATTACCAAATTCCAAGGCATTTAACCATTACATTGAATAATACGCTAAGTAGCACAGACACGCAGACAAGTTAATCTTCAAAAAATACAGGCCACGACATGTTTTGGACACGTTAAAAATTTATATTTTTTTACATATTTATTATATATCAAATATATGAATAATATATTCACAAATAATAGAAAATATGTAACATATCACTAATTAAATTTAAAAGGCATATATTTCATCTTATCAAGCTTTCATCACATATTTCATGTGCATAAGTTGCATGTCAAAAAATCTAAAACATTTTCAGTATAAAAAGATTTATAACATAGGACACATTCGGAAGATTAAAGAAGTGCTATCAAAGCATCTGCAAAGTGTCGTATATTAAAATTTTAATTTTTTTAACTATGGCACATTAAAAAGTGTTGGACACACTTTAGGTAACACCTCAAAATTGAAAAAAAAATTGCTGGCAAACAACGTGGAACCTTTTTTTTTTGTGGTGATAATTGAGCTGGAAAACATTTTAGGGTGAAAACATTACGTTCAAATCTTGAATCCCAAGCTTTCTAGTTGCTGAAATGTGGAGAACCATGCATCAGCTTGTGAAGGAATCATGCAATTTTGAAATCACAATTAGAAGATATGCAACACGAACATTTTAAAAGAAAAAAGTAGACATTTTAGTATATGAATCATAGAAACAGTGCTCACCAGATGTGACAACTGGTGTTGAGTCATCAATTGCACCCGTGTACCTCAGCATCCCATACTCCAGTTCTGCAAATCCCTGCAACATAATTTTCTTTTTTTTAAAAAAAAAAGGCACAAAAAGAAAATTCCAACTAATTACTAGATAGTATGTGCGGATAGTTGGTGGGGAGTAAGGTGCCTATGGTTGCTCTATGAGAAGATGGTAGGCATTGAGGTGACCAGAGGAGGCCAGAGGTTACCAGAGGTGAGGGAGGTCAGATCGGAGGCAACCCTAGATAAGAGAATGAGATGGGTGGAGACAGTAGCAGAAAGATCCTTATGTGTGCAAGGAGCCTTTCTATAGGGTGGCAAAAAAGATGGGCCAACTCAACAGCCTTGGTTCGACAACCCGGAGGTTTCTCACCCACCTTCCTACTGTGCTCATATCAAACCTTAATGGTTGTATCATGGGACTTGCATTGGGTAGGTAAAAAAAGTCTCGATCGTTATTTCACGGCTTGGCAAAGGTAGCTAAGATAAGGGTTTCCACTGTTTCATGTCTTTGCAAATGCCTTTACCATCCCCAAGGAGGGAGACAACCAAGGCAACCTCAACAATTCCTCAACTCTGGCCCCACTAACCCATATATGACATATCGTTAAGCGATCTCGATTCTTGAGTGGAGATCACTAGGCCTTACTCCCATCCTAAGCAGCCAAAATGGTTTCAAAGAACTAATTTTTGAGTCCAGAGTGTATGAACGAGAGAGGCCTCTCAACGGATGCAGCCTAGGGAAGCCATGAGCAAGCAGGCACTATGGAAGGGCTGCACACTAAAAGGTGAGTGATCCAAGCTATTGGATGGGGGCACGTGCAGGAAAGAGGCCTACTCGGCTGGAGAATTGCTCGGTTAAGCCTTGGGCATGCCTAGAGGTGTTGAGAAGAAATTTTCTCGATAGTGGGGGATCCTTGGCCGACCCATGCGACACCACAAATGGCCGAAGGTTAAGTTGTCCCTTTGTTCCTAAGTTCAGGTAATAGGGCAATACGTGCCTTACTCCTGATTGGCTTGACTTAGTCCCAGGGGGAGCATTATTCATGACTTCCGTGTCACTCATGAGAGTAATGGTTGGCATTATACCCATTAACATAACACCATGGAGGTGTAATTGACGGAGCCAGATGGGCATACCGTAGTGTGCAAGCAAACATCGTGTTTCACCTTATTACAATTGAGAGTGTTCAAGGCAACCACAGCTCAACAATAAAACCTAATGCAGTCTGACAACTTCCCTATACTTCCACAAATCAATAAGTTTCCTTTAATTGAAACTTGGAACGGTGGAACAATAAGTTACAACAATTGATGTTGTAGCAAAACTAATTGCAAACCAAGGGAAATCAACTAAACTAAAATTACCTTGGGGAGGTTTGTTACTGGTTAGTTTAAAACATTGCCCCTTTAAAAAGGACATCATAAGACTCATAACTGCTCTATGATATACTTGCAAAATTGTCTCTCGATAGAGTCTCTATATATATACACATGTGGGTCTGTGTGTAGTAATTTATGAAGTATGGACACTTCAATTTAGTTGCCATACCTGTGCTTAACATGCGTCAAACTCAAATACTCTTAGACACTATGTCGAGTGTCTGATCATTTTATTTATATTTTCCACTGTAAGAATTTTTTTATTTGTCGCACATACAAATTTGCCGATACTTTTCCACCATATCATATCAACGAT
>JAOTRH010088609.1:0-16709 GCA_034768845.1 Heliamphora exappendiculata | reverse complement strand
AATGTTTAAGAAAGGAACTTCTTTTAAAACCAATTACATTCTAGTATCTTTCTTTAAAGGAGGTTCATACCATAAATTGGGTTTTAAAGAAAAAGTCTCCTCGGTGATTCGGTAACGTTGAGTTATTCGGTGGAGTTCACGTGACCCAGGGTTTGGGACGTGACAGAATGATATCAGAGCTCTTTGTTCGAATACCTACGAGACGTGACAATACATATCCAGCAGTTTTTGCAATTAAGCAAATCTCTTAGCGGTATCTGTAATTATGAAAATCTTGCAATGGTTTATGCAATTTTCATAAAACACTAAATTACTATTCACACCACTAAAGAATGGTAATTATACTCTAACCTATAATCTCAAGACCATCTTGCATTGAGCTCCTGTTTTTAAATGCTTAACTCATCTCCCCACGTTAAGATTATCGATACCTGCTAATTAAATTTAATTACTGATAATTGAATTTAATCGGCATCTTTAAATTTCTTAAGTTCTTCCGCTTAACATTAAAGAAACGATATTGCATACATTACTCATTAAGATTCTCATAAAATAAAAAATTAATCTTATTAAAATAAAATTAAATACTAAAAATATGATTTTCAGTATACAACCCTAACAATTTTCCAATTATACTCAAAACTATGCCGCCAAACATCTGACTCTCATGCCCTCTACATGACTATCAAAAGTCTTAGCCGGTAAGCTCTTTGTAAAAGAATATGTGAGGTTGTCTCCTGATGCAATCTTAGTCACAGCAACATTAACCCTCTGTATAATTTTTCGTATCAGGTGATACTTACGCTCAATGTACTTTCTTTTCTTGTGGACTCTTGGTTCCTTCAAGTTGCAACTGCTCCGCTATTATCACAATAAAGTCTAATAGTCGACTGAACTGAAGGGATCACGTTTAGATCTAACAGGAAGTTGCTGAGCCAAACGGCTTCCTTGGTTGCTTCAGAAGCTGCCACATACTTGGCCTCTATGGTGGTGTCAGCAATGTAGGACTGTTTGATACTCTTTCAATTAATAGCTCCACCTTCTAAGGTAAACACATATCCCGAGGTAACTTTCGGGAATCTTTGCCTGACTAGAGATTTGAGTGTGTACTTTAAAGATACTAGACTGTCTGCTTGGTAAACCAACATATATAATCCTTAGTCCTTTTCAGGTACTTGATTATATTCTTTACTGTAGTCCAATGCTCCTGCCCTAAGTTAGACTGATATCTGCTAATCATGCCAATGGCAAAGCAGATGTCGGGTCTACTACAAAGCATAACATACATTAAGCTTCCTACTATTGAAGCATAAAGAACTACCTTCATCTTCTCTATCTCATCAGGTGTCTTAGGACACTAATCATTGAATAAAGTGATTCCAAGTCTGAAAGAGAGAAACCCTTCTTAGAATCCTACTTGCTAAAATAAGCAAAGATATCATCGATATAATTTTCTTGTGATAAGCCCAACAACTTTTGTTTTCGATCTTGCATAAACTTGATCCCAAGAATGTGACTAGCATCTTCCAAGTCTTTCATATCGAATTGTTTAGATAATCATACTTTTACTGTAGTTAATGCCCACATATCATTTTTGATGAGCAAGATGTCATCTACATAAAGTATTAGAAAGATTACCACACTTCCGTCATGCTTCTTGTATACATAGGATTCATCTAGACTCTGATCAAAATAATAACACATTATGGCTTGATTATGGCTTGATCAAACTGAGTATATTCCAAGATCTCGATGCCTGCTTAAGTCCATAAATGGGTCTCTTAAGCTTGCACAACATGTGCTCCTGGGCGTTTTCTATGAAACCGTCTATTATACCATATAGATACACTCATCGAGACTTCTGTTAAGGAAAGCTATCTTGACGTCTATAGACACCCCAATTTGACCATGCCTAGCCTTAGGCGAATCCGATGATAAAAACAGATGGATTAGTGCCTTTGTACGATCCTCGGGAAGTGATCCAAGCTCGGTATTTGAACCCAGAATCTTCAAACTAATAAAATTTTGTCGAACCATCGAAACTTGCAGCCCAAGTAAGGTGACCGCCAACTCTCATTGTGGCGACCGCCGTAGAACTTTGTGAAAATCCTAGCCAAAAGTGGCGACCACCACCTTTCATCATGGTGGCCGCTAGCTTACATTGTGGCGACCGCCATAGAACTTTGTGGAACCTTTCAAAAACATGGCAATTGCCAACTTGCAATGTGGCAACCACCAACTCTAAATGGCCTGACGTGTCCCAAAACGTGGCAACACCTCATTGGTTGAAGAATTCTATAAATACTGTACCCCAGCGTACATTTTTAGTACGAATTTTGAGTGAGAGAGATTCTGCCGATACATCGAGCGATCCCGAGCCCTGACGCCAAAGTCCTGTTGAAATACCGAGTCCCGACCCTCCAATACCTACATCGAAGCCTACATTGCTTGGATCACCGCTCCAGGATTGGCACGCCGAGGCACATTCCACAACTTGGGGATTTTTTGAAAATCTAGGTACCCCGTTTAGATCCCCGATCTTTCTAAACTCCACTTTCTCTCTTTGGAGTGATCGGGTTAAAAATTCAATTTCAATTCACATATTTCTTTTTCTTTACATTCTTGCTTTACTTATTAATTGCTTTATTTATGTTCTAGTATTTTATTTAATTTAACTTACTTATTTATTTATTTGCTTATTTGAATTAAAACTTAATCAAATCATTAAATAGTGCCAACATTCCTAATAATTACAATTTGTTAATGTTGTTATTGTTGTAATTAAGACACTTACATAAAAATAGTTGTGATTATTAATATTACACCTATTTAATTACACTATTTCATTTCTTTTCTTTTTTTTTATTTTATGTTAATTCGATATTCTAGCATTTTACTTTCTTTTCTTTTAGTTAGCTTAGCTTTACTTCACTAGCATTTTCATTCATTATCTTTATTACTTTTTTAGTTTAATTTTAATATACTTTTCAAGCATTTATTTTTCTTTGTAACATAACTTTTATTTCTTTACTCTTAGCTTAATATAACTTCTTTAATATTTTTCTTTCTTAGTGCCAATATTCTATTTTCTTTTTACTTTAATGTTTACTTTGTAACTCTTATTTTCTTTTCTTCTCTTTCTATATCAGTGTAATTTTTTTTTCTAATTTTTTATTTTCTTTTTAGCTTTAAATTTTTTTATAGCATTTTATTTCTTACTTCTTGTAATATAAATTTTATATTTCATTTAATACTGACATTTCTTTTTCTTTTTAGTTTAATGTTCTTTTGTTAGCACTAATCTAAATTTTATTTTAATAGCTTTACACTTTTCTTTAATAGTTAAAACTCCATCATCCTTCTCATTTCTTTTATTTTCTTCCATTTTTCTTTATTTCTCTTTTATAAATATAAAATGTTAATAATCAAATTTTCTTTTATTTTTTTTTTCAAAACCTTCCTTTGATAACTTAATTTTTCTTCTATAGTATTTTTCTTTTCTTTTCTTTTATTAACCACAAAAAGTACAAAATCATAAAAATATATTTTATGCTAGTTAATGTTTTTCTTTTTTTCTTTTTTTTTTCATCTTTTATGTAAATAGTTAGGTTTCCTTTTTATTAGTTTGAAATTATTTTCTAAACCCTTTTTATCTTGGCTTAATCAATCTTTTGTAAGTTTTCTTTCATTTCTTTCTTCTTCAAATTAAACTTCAAATATCTTCTTGTTAATACAAAATGTTTGTTATTAGATTTTATTATTTTGGTTAATTTTTAACATAGGACTTTTTACATGCTTCTTACAACTTTTAGGTAATAATATGCATATTGTAATATTGTGTAGTTCACTTTTGTGCAATTCATATTTAGATAATTTTGGCAACTTTAGCTTATTTTTCTTTTAATCAAAGCATGTTAGTATTAGGTTATTTAAATAATATTACATGTGGGTATATGTTTCATGTATCCTTTAGATAGAAATTGCATGCCATATGATTTAGGAATTTTCTTTTGACACTTATTTGCTTTGGAGTGTTATGTACATATTTTATGTATTTTTCATATTTGATTTTGGATGTTTCCTTTTTGCTTTCATTTTCTCTATTTGCATGCATTTGATAAATTTTATTAAATAGCCAATGATGATTAGTAGAGGCCAACCTTACGATTGGATAAACGAGGTGCCTAACACCTTCTCCGATTCGTACCTTAGCCCCCGAACCCTCTTTTCTTTAGTTAACGTTTTCAAAGATCAGTAGCCATTTTTATTTTTCTTAGTTTTTCTCAAAAACTAAGTGGTGACTCCGTTTTTAATGAAAAGGGTTTTCAAAATTTGATTTTCATGGTGTTCAAAATATTTTCCAAAACATTTTTGACTTATCTTGTTTTTTACCCCTAAATTCCAACACCACAGTATTTTCTGGCGACTCCGCTGGGGACTGATTTCCAAAATCAAATAAGAGGGGTAGACTTGAACACATCATTGGTTCTTAATAAAATTTCTCATTTGTATTTTCGCATGCATATGCATTGTTCTTCAACCCCCCTGCCTGGTCAACCTGATGCCCTAAACGTTAATCTATTTCGGGGATTGTTGGGAAGACGGACAACCCTTACTAACTGTACGCTATCATAGGTGCAGTAAAAGAGTTCGATCGTACTGTTTGACCATGTCCTGCACCACTCCAGGCATGGAAGGTATATACTCGGCTCTATTCAAAAGGTACCCTGTTCAAATTGACCAAAACCAGCCTTTTGCGTATAAAGAACTTAGAACCCCCTAATTAGGTGCTGCTAACCCTGTAAGATTATGTGTTTTTCTTTATTATATGTTTTGATTGTATATTGTTAAGATTATTTGTTTGGATTAGACTAGTTCTTTCTCTAGGTTTGGTTTGAACTTTCTGTTATCCTTTTATTAGATTAGTTTTTCTCGCCTTTGGGTTGGTTTCATTCCTCACCCTGATCAGTTTTTCTCATGCCAGCATGCCCGTGTTTTGTTCTAACACCTCTAGGACAGTCTCTCACTTCTCCAGGTTCTTCTCGGATTGTCAGTTCTTCCCTGTTGATGTATTAGGCTTCTTCCCAGGGTTATGTCTTTGTTTCATTTTGAAGATAGTTTCTCCCCCTTCCGGGTTCTGTTAGGGTTGCTAATTCTATATCCTTTTTTTAGTCTAGGCTTGCTTTCTTCAAACCCTTTTCTTTCGACCTATGTGAAAAATGTACTATTTTTCTACCGATTTTCCTCATAGATCAAACCAGTCTCTTGATGATTAGAATAGTGTTTTTGTCAGAACGCCGTCCGCTTAGATAAAACTTTTCCTCTAGAACTTGGTTGATCTATCCCCTTTGGTTCACATCCTGGGTTTTCAGATGTTCGGTTGTTATGTTGGTGGTATGAGCCCGACTGGGGCATTATTTCAGTTTTAGCTATTTTGGGTATCTGGGATATTTGCTGTATGTTGTCTGAATTCTTTTGAAAATTGTCTAAGAATGGTTGTTCTACTTGTGGAATTTAGGTTTTTCTATAAGTTACCATTGATTCGGGGGGAGTACTGTCGACACGAGTTTGGGTAAGATCAAAATCATGGAGACTTTGCAAAATTTTTGGACCAACAGATATGGTAGAGAACGAAGTTAATCTTATAGCCCTGATGAGGGCTATTACCGAGATACATCAAGCTGTAGAATAGCAGACCCAGACCCAAGTGCAGTGCCAAGCACAGATCCGAGTGATTCAGGCCCGTATCCCCGTCATGAATGGGCAACCAGATGACGCAAATGAGAATGCTGAGGACTTTTCACATGACAATCAAGTCGCCGATAGACCACAAGTCGTTCCACCACCACCGCAGAATCCTCGACAGGTGACAATTGAGGAAGAAAACACCGTTCAATCCAAAGAGTCTACATTAGTCGAGAAAATTGATCGGATGGAAAAAGTCCTTAGAAAGGAAAAAGGAATGAAAAAATATATGCTAGATGTGGGAGGGTTATGTTTCTTCCCCGATTCTAAGCTACCAGAAAAGTTTAAAATGCCTGACATGGAAAAGTTTGATGGAACCGGAGATCCCAGAATTCATCTCCGAATGTATGTCGGTACCTTGTCGCCAATGGAAATTGATGACCAGCTAAAAGTCCAGCTCTTCCACCGATCTCTTTCTGGGGCAGCCCAAAAATGGTTTCTCTCTCATGATGTAGCAAAGACCAGAACTTGGGAGGACATAGCTACGGCGTTCGTCAGCCAAAACAGTTATAATATCCAGTTAGATGTAACAACTCGGGAGTTAGAAACCACTCGCCAAGAAAACATGGAGCCTTTTGTTGATTTCTTGACCCGGTGGAGGGGTAAGGCTGCAGAAATGACAAATCGGCCCTCTGAGAAAGACCAAGTCAGGATCGTAGTGAAGAATCTTTAGCCTCCCCTGAAACGCTATCTGATCGCACAGCCTCTTTCCACATTTGAGAAATTATTTGACGCTGGGGTTCAAATAGAGGATGCAATCCAATCTGGAGACATTGAAAAAGTTGAGCTGAGCCAGAAACCACCAAGAAAGACCTTCCCCACAACCAACCAAAATCCACCCGCTGCTCACTCTGGTGAGGTGAACCTTTTAAATCCTTCTTCCACCCATCCAGCAAACAACCTTCAGCAGTCAGACAATGGTCAACAGCAACAAAAGCCGAGGAGGGTCTTCATCCCCCTCAATATTTCTTTATCCACCGCCCTAAATTGACTCATCGAGAAGGGGCTCATCAAGCCATTGGACCCCTTGCCTGTCCCTAATCCACTTCCTCTGCGATACAATGCCTTCCAATATTGTGCCTTTCATCAAGGCCATGGGCACCTAATAGACAAGTGCATGAGACTCCATCATGAGATCCAGAATCTCATTGACAACAAAGTGATCCCTCCTCCATCAGCCACCCCAAAGCCGAACATCACAACCAACCCACTTCCAAATCATGCCAGGTAGGCTGGGGTAAATTACATGTCTTTAGGAGAATCAGAGGACCCGCGCCAGCATATCTGCTTAGCACACCTACCCCACTCCCATGTTTCAATAACTGAGAACCAAATAGTATGCTCATTCATGATGATTAGAGGCAATCGTGACAGGATAGAAGAATGAAATGATGATGCCTGGGAATGGTATCGGCCGATGATCTAAACCCACCAACAAGAGGAGGAGCGCAATGAAGAGGATGACTGGCAATTGGATTACCTGACTTGACCTTATGGGTTCGGTCATGTACTTGATGGAATCACCCTTCCCCAACTTTTTGAGGAAGAAGTACACGTTGACGACATGCAATCCAATTGGCTAGTCAAGGTTGTGTTGAAATCTGATGGGACCAAATGGACTAATTTTTGGGCCGCTCGTGAACAGCAAGTGAATTTTATTAAAGAGGACATCTAGGAGGAAATCAAAAACACATGAGCTATTGAAGATGACAAGAAATGATGGGAAAGGGCAGCCATTAGTGATTTAAATGATTTGTGGGCGTTCGAAAGCCCTCTGCACATAAACGAAGTAAGACAGACTAATAATGTGATGCCAGGGTTATGGTATCCTGAAGACGGCATGGAACACCTAACTAGAAGTGGATGATATTTTAAACCAGCTCAGCTAGAGAAGGGACAGCCAAGCAGAAAAGGAAAAGAGTCAGAGCAAGAGAAAGAAGATGATGCTGTATTGAGACAGCTAAAAAAGACGCAGACTAACATCAGTATCTGGGGCTTGTTGATGGCATCGCATAAGCATAGACATGCTATTTTGAAAGTATTGAACAAGGCCAGTGTCCCGATAAATGCCACCCCCAAGCAGCTCGTTGGACTTATTCTACCAGCCGTCGAGCCAATAGTCATTTCCTTTTATGATAAGGATTTTCCCACTCAAGGAAAAAGTCATAATAAGCCGCTTCACATCACCGTCAAGTGCCTAGAAATGTGGGTCTCGATGACCCTTATTGATAATGGATCTGCTTTAAAAGTTTGCCCATTGAGAACGACCAACTTCTTAGGGATGAGGCCAGACCAGTTCATTCCATGCAATCAAGGAGTACGAGCCTACGACAACACAAGAAGAGATGTACTAAGACTAGTGACGTTGGCTGTTTCAGTAGGCCCACTAAAAATGTCAGTTGAGTTTCAAGTACTAGATGTGCCGGCCTCCTTCAATCTACTGCTGGGAAGGCCGTGGCTGCATGACCCAAATGCCCAAGCAGTACCGTATACCCTTCACCAAAAACTAAAATTAATGAAGAACGGGGAAGTTTTGACCGTTCATGGAGAGGATAGTATTCACCCTCTGAAATGAGAAGAGGGCACAACTATGTTAGAAGTCCAACATATTGAAGATGATGTGTTGCTCAGTGGTTTTTAGTTTGATGAAGTACAGGCTGTTCAGACGCTGATGAATGAGGAAGAAAGGTATGTTAACCCATGAGCTTTAACAATGATGAGAAAAATGTCCTTCTTCCCTGGTATGGGATTAGGGCGTAAGTAGTAAGGAATCCCGGAACCCATTCAAGTATTACCGACTTCGCACCATTTTTTTCTTGGGTATGAGCCAAAGGAAGACGATCTGGAAGGGCCTAGAAGGGGACTAAAGGCCAATTATTCTGGGATGCTTAATGGATACTTTGTCAAAGAAGGGGAGGATTTCCTGTATTGTGGCTTTTCAGAACCGTGGATTGACTAAGAGACTAGTCAAAAGATGCCTGGGTTGGAGATCTTTTTCAGCCACCAGTTGTCTGACACATAGGAGGAAGAAACAGTGTAAGGAGAGAAGGAAGAAAAGAAGGTTCAGAAAGAAGATTGGGCTGACAAACTCGTCGGTACCGACCTGGGAATGCTGTTCAACGAGAAGATGACTCATCTACGTGTAATTGAATCGGACTGTTTCATGATGGGCTTTAGCGCACCGGTAGATTGCACCAAGCTCATCGTCGACACGGCCACAAAGGAAGTAAAGAATTGGTCCATCGAGTCTTCTGATGTGCAGATCGTCTATCCTGAGTCCAAGTTTGAGTTTGAGTCTGTAATTGAGGGCACGTCTGTTGGTGTCCCTCTTCCTACTTTTACCATCGAGTTTGTAATTCCCACTGTTCTTAATAAAATAAACAAGATTTTTGATTACTTTGCTTTGTTTGATTTATTTCACTTGCCTTCCGACAATTTTGAATTCGACGGGGATATCCCCAAAGAAATAAAACTTTTAATAAAAAGAGAAGAAGAAATGCGTGCCCAACTAATAATTGAAGAAACTTTGTCAATAAATATGGGTGATGAGACTAACCCATAAAATGTTCAAATTTGCTCTTCCTTATCCTTAGCTGAGCAAGAACAGTTAATAACTTTATTAAGAGAATTCAAAGATGTGTTTGCATGGTCTTACAAAGATATGCCTAGAATCGACCCTGATGCTAAACCGGTCAAGCAAAAATTGAGACGGATCCGGCTAAAATGGGATCTGAAGATCAAGGAAGAGGTTGCTAAACAGATCAACGCTGGATTTCTAATGGTAATCGAGTATCCAAAATGAGTAGCCAATATCGTGCCAATTTTAAAGAAGGATGGTCTTATCCAAGTCTGCGTGGATTTTTGAGACCTCAATAAGGCCAGCCCAAAGGACAATTTTTCATTACCGCACATCGACGTCCTAGTAGACAGTACAGCGGGACATGCCTTGCTGTCGTTCATGGATGGCTTCTCTAGGTACAACCAGATTCCAATGGATCCTGAAGACAGAGAAAAGACGACATTCACCACGCCTTGGGGCACCTATTGTTACCGTGTTATGCCGTTCGGCTTGAAAAATACCGGGGCAACCTATCAAAGGGATGCCAGTACTCTATTGCATGACATGATACACAAGGAAGTCGAAGTGTACGTGGACGATATGATAGTCAAATCCAATGATCGAAAAGGCCACATCACAGCTTTACAAAAGTTTTTCGAGAGGATTCGAAAGTACAAAATGTGACTCAACCCATAATAGTGTGCCTTTGGAGTTACTGCTGGAAAGATGCATAGGTTTATGATCACTCAACGGGGCATTGAAGTCGATCCTTTGAAGATTAAAGAAATTTTGGAAATGCCTCCTCCAAGGACCGAGCGAGAAGTCAGAGGTTTTCTAGGTAAAATCCAATTCATTAGCCGCTTCATCGCAAAACTGACAACTACTTGTGAGCCGCTCTTCCGTCTATTGAAGAAGGGAGTTAAATTTGAATGGGATCAGAAATGCCAAGACGCCTTTGATGCCGTACGACAGTACCTACAAAACCCTCTTGTTCTATCTCCTTCCGAACCTGACAGGCCACTGATCCTCTATTTGTCAGTGACTGATTCAGCTATGGGATGCGTGCTTGCACAAGAAGGTGAAACTGAAGTAGAAAAGGCTGTCTACTACTTAAGCAAGAAGATGACGGGGTCAGAAGTACGATACACGATGCTAGAGAAGACATGTTGGGCCTTGGTTTGGGCTTCTCAAAAATTAAGGCATTATATGTTGTCATTCACAGTAAACATCATCTCCCGGATGGATCCGTTGAAGTATCTGTTTGAAAAGCCAGCATTGACAGGAAGGCTGGCCCGATGGTTGCTGCTATTATCCGAGTTTACTCTCCAATATGTCACCCAGAAGTCAGTCAAAGGTAGAGCAGTGGCAGAATTCTTGGCCGATCAACCAATCGAAGGAGGTGAAGACACAAAGTTCCAGTTCCCGAACGAACAGCTGATGGAAGTTAGGGATGACAAGTGAATTCTATATTTTGATGGCGCATCCAATCAGTATGGCTCTGGAATAGGAGTCCTCCTCGTCACTCTTGACGAATCACACGTTTTGTTATCCCTAAAACTCCATTTTGAAGTCACCAACAATCAGGCTGAGTATGAAACATGTTTGGACGGGTTGGAGGTAGCCTTAGAACTAGGGGCAAGGAAGCTGGAAGTCATTGGAGACTCAGCACTAGTAGTTTCGCAAGCAAGAGGAGAATGGAAGGTCAGGGATTTAACCTTAATTCTCTATCATCAAGAGCTAGAGAAGCTGATACTGCGCTTTGAATCAGTGATTTTTGCCCACGTGCCAAGACAGCAGAACAAGTTCGCTGACGCACTGGCCACCCTAGCATCTATGATTGACATACCACCCGAAGTGCAGATGAGACCTCTGATAATATAGCAGAAAAGAAAGCCAGCACACGAGATGACAGCTGCTATTGGGGAGAGCACTGACGGCGTTCCATGGTACGTTGACATTCAGAACTTCATAGAGAAAGGAGAATATCCCAAGTTTGCCAGCAAAAAGGATAAAAGGGAAATACGACAACTATCTGCACAGTTTTTCATTTGTGGTGGTAGATTGTACAAACGAGGACATTGAAGGGTCAACAGGCTATGCGTCAACAATGAAGAAGGTTAAGAACTAATGAAGGAAATCCACGCAGGAGTTTGTGGGCCACACATGAGCGGAAATATGTTAGCCAAGAAGATTCTACGACAAGGGTACTTTTGGATGACGATGAAGACGGATTGTATATAGTTTGTACAAAGGTGTCATAAGTGTGAGATTCACGCAAACCTCATGCACATTCCCGCATCTCAGCTGTTTAATCTAACGTCACCATGGTCGTTCTCAGTATGGGGCATTGACGTGATTAGCAGAATAACACCGAAAGCATCCAATGGACACGAGTTTATCTTAGTACCCTTTGACTATTTCACCAAGTGGGTGGAAGCAGCTTCCTACTCAGTACTACAGGCTTCTCATGTCGCTAAATTTATCAGGAAAAATATCATTTGTCGATACGGGGTACCACATGAAATTATCTTGGATAACGGCTCACATTTCCAAGGAGAGGTTCTTGAACTTTTCGAGGAATACCGGATAGTGGCTCATAAGTCCTCGCCATATCGATCGCAAACCAATGGGGTAGTAAAGGCAGCAAACAAGAATATTAAGAAAATCCTATAAAAGACAATCAACTCACACAAAGATTGGCGAGAGCATCTACCGTTTTCACTTTGGGGATACTGAACATCGATCCGAATTTCAACAGTAACAACGCCGTACTCTCTAGTGTATGGGATGGAAGCTGTACTCCCCATTGAAGTGGAAATTCCCTCACTAAGAGTAGTGGCCGAGGCCAGTATTCTAGAAATAGAATGGCAGAGGAACCGATTGGAAGAGTTGCTCTTGTTTGATGAAAGAAGACTGCAAGCCCTATTTCATGTACAAGGTTACCAAAGGAGGATAGCTCGAGCATTCAATAAGAAGGTCAATACTCAGAACCTCAGTGAAGGGGATTTGGTCCTTAAGGAAATCAGAGCTCCTATCTTTGACCCAAGCGGCAAGTTTAAACCAAACTAGTCCGGACCGTTTCTCATCAAGACCATCATGACTGGTAGTGCAGTCATCATTATGGATCTGGATGGCAATGCATTCTCCACTCCAGTTAACCTCGATCAACCCAAAAAGTACTATCCCTGAGGTAAAAATAAGATAAAAATAAAAGCTCGCTGAGTTGAAAATCGAAAAGGAAACTCAGGCAAAAGTTAAAGTAGCCCGCAAGGCCAAAACCTCGAAAGCGCGACCTTGGCAAAAGTTATGGCATTACAAAAGGAGAGCGTCAATACCCGAGTGAAAACCGAGCCCGAACTACGTTAAGGCTTGATTCCACCCTTTTGGGATACGTAAGCAGCTTCTTTCAAGAAGTTCGGCCACTTTCTTTGTCTTTAGCCATCTTTCAATCTGAGTAAGACCAATGCAAATTAATTTTTGGATTTTGATAATGAAGACATTTAAGCTTTGGATAAATTTAAACCATCTTAAACACAAAATGGAAGTTTTACATTACTTTAGACAAGACTACAAAGTTCTTAAACAAAGGGAAGGCACGCAAGTCCCAAACTCTACAAAAAAAGAAGAAGAAGAAGAAAGCTGTGAATTTTTCTTTTCAAAACAAAGCAGAGGTTCTTAAATTCTCCTCCTCTTCGCTGCTTGTTTCCCCTCTTCTCAGTCTTTCTTCTCCCTATTTTGCGTCAACCATGTCTTGTATTCAACAGAAAGATCGGGACACTGTAACTCGTGCATTTTTATCAATGAACAAGATGGCCAGGCATCCCGATACTGTGCTAGAAAAAGATCCTGTAGTGTAGATGAGAATAGATGATCACGAATGCTGGAAAAGGTGGTCTGACTGCGACCGAACTGTCGCATAATCCAATGGGGGTAATAAAAGGTAGTCTGACGTAGGCTAACAAGCAGCACACCAGGATGATCTATAGTAATCAGAGTCATAGCACGAATCCACCACCAAGGGCACTACCAGGTACTGTCTGGGCTAGTCAAAGAGGAAAAATATTATCGCCAAGATGCCTTAGTGTCACATATCTGATAACGCGGACGGTAAAGGAAAGCAGCGGCATTGTGTCTATCAGTGGGAGGTTTCTGTATAAGGTTCACCTTCTCCATCAACCAGATCTATAGTAAGAGTTAGAATAGTCAGGGAAAGGATTTGCAGTATAAACAGAGAACTTGATACAAAGAAAGATGTTAAGATCACCTAGAGAAGTAAAGGGCTGCCAGCAAAGGTGGTGGTTTTTCCACGATGAATAGCGTCCAAGCCCAACAGTATCTCAGCAAAAACCAGGGGCGCAAAGTCTTTCCCCGTCCATATTTTTCCAGCAATGTCAACCAGGATACAACTAACCCGCCCATTAGAAGGGACAAGGAGATACTGGGTAAGGAGGCAGAAGCAAAGTGCATAACGGCGCCGCAGCTGAAAGTCTAGATCGCTGAGGTCACCAATAGGATGAAACCTCTCAATAAGCCATGAAATGTCGAGATAGTCACCCGAGATCAGACGTGAAGCCTCCATCTTAGACAGACCACAGAGTTGCATCACCTGTTGTCGAACAGAGAGAAAAGGAGTGGGAACGACTACAGAACTCCGTGAAGTCAAGTCCTAGACGGCAGCAAACTCCTCCATAGTGGGGCAGAGTTCTTCAAAACTAAACCGAAATACATGAGACTGAGGATCCCACAGTTGTCCATCGGCAGCTAGTAAGGGTCTGTTAATCTTCACAGTCCTCAATGAGAAAAGGGCATTAAGGACAAAGGGGACAAAGTTCAAATTTTTGATATGAGAGAATTCCTCAATCCATAAAGAAAGGAGATTAGCCATCTAAGTCCGAGCAATAACAAATGGGGCCTCCAGGGCCATTTTTATAAGGTAGAAAAGAGCGAGGAATCAAAATTTTGGCAAAAAGGACAATCAATGTGGCGACCACCACCTTGTGAGTCGGCGACTGCCTACTCAAAAAGTAAAGTATAGTGACATCATTCCTTTGACCAGGTGACCGCCATGTTCAAACAGGCGACCGCCACGTATACATTTTGGGAAAGTGGCGACCTCCATGTTAGATTATGGCGACCGCCATGTTGGAACATAACAAGTATGGGACGATTTGCAGTTTGTGTGATCCGTGTTAGTTGTGACATCTGAATTATGCATCCAAGACAATTTGAGCAGCAAATAAGGGGAAATCATGCAATATGACACAAAGGCCCCCAAAATGTGTCAAAAAAGTAACAGAATGTAACAAGGCAAAAACTGAGGCACCCGGGCCCAATAAACAGTAAAATGGGGCACGCAGGCCCATCAAAATAAATGTATCAAATAGTAAATAAAGCTGGGGAAGGGGAAAGCTCTCTCTCTCAAGAATGCCTGGGGTGAACTCGGCGGGAAGAGGGGCCAGCCTCCTCCGAGCTCTCATCCTCGAAGAGTCTGTCGAAGTCGTCGCTGTCATCACTGCTAGAGGAAGAGACAACTCTAGATTGGTTCCGAGAAGATGAGACAGACCCTTTGGAACGAGCCTGAGAGGACGCCTGAGAACCACGACCTCTAGCCGGGGCTGGGGCCAGGACTGGAGCAGGTGGTGGCACCACGCCGGTGGCTGGAGCTGGAGGCTGTCAAAAGAAAAATAAGACTCAGAGCAGGATAAAGACAGGAAAATAAAATTAAAAAATTTAAAAAAAAAATTAAAAAGAACACATAAGCTACTCACGGCGGCTACTAGTATGAAAGCAACACCGACTGCTCGCATTGAGGCATCCATTTATCGGACCAGCACTCTAAGCCGGTAATCATCAGCATCACCCGGTCTAACCAAGCCTGCTCGACTTATGGAAGAAAATAGTTCAGAAAAGACTAGACAGATAAAACAAGTGACTGAGGGAAAGGTAGAAGATAAACCTGGCCGATGTCAGCCCTGAACTCTGATTCCGGTGGAATAGGAACTGGCAGAGAGAAGGGGAAACCATATACCACGATCTGGACGTCCCATGGTATCTCTGGACCCCTCCCGCCAGCGGCGTCCCTAGCAGCAGCTCCAGTAGCTGCTCTAGCAGAAATTGCAGCCCCAGCACCTCCAGCAGCAGCATCAGCACCGGCGGCCCTCGGTGCTCGCCTCCTACCACTAGGGCCAGTCGGGCCAGGACCTAATGGACCCATCAGGTGCGCCCGGGCCCAAACGGTATAGCCCCCTCTACCACTAGTAGCTTCGCAACATGGGTCCCCACCGTATCCAGCAGCAAGTCGACGGGGCCCAGATGATCAGTTTGGCGCATATGGACTGGAGTGACCACCGGGATCCTGAAGTGATCAAGGCCAAGCGACTGGCGAACCACTCGCTTTCCCGGATAGTACTCCCGTCCAAATGGACCCCCCAGTAAGATCCGCCTGGAAGTGATCTCTCAGCTACGCATCAAGTCTACGCCAGCCAATTCCTCCATCTCTCTCCATGTTGGAGGCAAAACTGCCAAGATCATTATTTTTGAAAAACGATTATCGGTAAAAAATTAACTAGACGGGCAAACGCCGAAACGGGCTCCAGATAAAAATTTTGACGTCGAATGATCAAAAATAAACCCGTGCAACCAAAGTTAATTTAGAAGAATAGCTCTTGAAGATCTAATCTTCAACTACGATTTGATTCTGAGTTGAAGCTCCTGTAAGATCTTCTACCGTATTCTCTTATGCGATCCTCGAACGTAGTGTGGGCTATGATTCTCCGAGAACTTGTACCGGCATAACCCCGATATATTTTTAAGTCTCGAAAGACAAAAATAATATATCAATAATGATATGAAAATCAATCCTCAACTGGTTCAGCCTACCCGCATATATATAGGGCTACAGCAGGGACTTGGGTAGTAATTATGAGTAAGACTTCTAGTGGAACACAGATACCTACGGGCAGTTTCAGCAATTTTTATAAAATACTGAATTACAGCTCACACCACTAAAGAACTATAATTATACTTTGACCCATAATCTCAAGACCTTCTTATATTGAGCTCTTTTTATTAAATGTTTACCATTTCTCCCCACGTTAAGATTCCTGATACCCACCAATTAAATTTAATTACTGACAATTTAATTTAATTGGCATCTTCATATTCCTTAAGCCCTTCTGCTTAATTTATTTGAGCGCCGGATAATTAAATCCACCTGCAGGGTTTGACCCGATCAAAACTCATAAGCATCCTTAAGATGGTATCATCAATCCCGATCATCGAGATGTGGATTCCGTCAATAATTAATATTTGCCATATAAATAATACCACTATCCAACTCACCGGGAATATAGACTCATATAAGATCGCACCCTCTAATGAATCAAAATAACGAATATTAAATATA
>JAOTRH010088598.1:0-16711 GCA_034768845.1 Heliamphora exappendiculata | reverse complement strand
AAACAAGCTTGCCTCTGTTGTAATGCTTTTGAGCATGTGCAAGAGAACTCGGATGTGAATTTGAAGGCGCTGTTCGTCGAATATTTTTGGTTGGTCTTTCATTGCACCACAAAACAGTGTGCCATGCGTGCCTATGCTTTCATTACATGCATCAGTTTACTTTCAAGCAGAGTTGTAAATCACGGTATCCAAAAAAGGTATTGGTATCCGTGAAACGGTTATGTATTATCCGATATCGGAGGGTATAAAATCTCGCTACATGTCTGACCCTACACGATATTTAAAAGCCTGTTTTGAGGCTTGACGCTCCATTTTGTAAAAGCCAGACCCCAACTATCTAATTCTGTTTCGCCTGCTCTATTGTTATTGTCTTTTAACACCATTATTCCACTTTAAAAGCCATGATTTTGCGACTAAATGCAGATCCAAGAGAACATGAAGGCTATTGATGTCATCCCATTACTCACACCTACAGTGCTGGAGAAGATCGAGGCTGTTGTTCAGAGCAAGCCGAAGCGCCCCGACTCGTATAGGTGAACACAAAAACATGTCAGCTCGGTGTTTTTACATTTAATACTCTGAAGAGTCTGGTTTTCCATTTCTTTAGTGTGCAGAGAACACACTTCCATTTCATTTGTTACAAAATGGAAAATCCTGGTGACATCTTTTGCATCTTCCCTTTCAACCTTTTGAAATGCCAACACATTGAACACACATGGTTTCAGTTTTCCATTATCTACTTCTTTGGATATTGATTGCTGGTGGTGATAAAGTGTATGTTCAAAACATTTGGTTAGTTGACAGAAAGAGTGCTTGTCCGTTTTGCATTACTATTGGGAAAACACGAACTAACTAATTATTTGTCTCATAGTTGATGAAAGTAGGTCAATATTATTGCACTCGCGATATTTTTAATAGTTCAAAAAATTTAAATTGAACTGTTAATTTACACATTGCCCCTATATCAACTGGAAATCATATAATAATATAATAGTAAAGTAGAAACACAATTACTAGAGCATGTTCTAAAGCAAATTCTAGTGACAGGCAGATGATTTAATGTCGAATTTGAATATTATGTTTTAAAACATGTACATGTTATGAGTATGTTCTAAAGCATTCTAAGGCGTGTTTTAAAAAATTGGCATGTGTTGCGTTAAATGTTTGTCATGTATCCTTTTGAAACTGTCTTTTTAGTTGTCTTTTATTTTCTCCATTTGGAAGTTCATTAAAGCATGTGTCTTTTTGTACTTTTTAACATTTTTTTTTATTGATATCTTTTGACGGTCATGTTTAATAATTTATCTATCTTTAGTAATAACTTTAGTTTAATTAAGTATTATGATGTTATATTTTGACCTTGTTAAATCATATAATATAATAGTAAAAAAAAACATTTTAAATATTTAAAAGTCAAGCGATCAGTATTATTTTGACTAATCTAACTTATTTCTCCTTTTTGAAAATAAATGAAAGTTAAAAATGGGCTAAATAATGATCTTATCCAATTATCTACAGTTGCGGGGGAGTAGGAGCATCTCCAATGCTACTAGCCATTTTGACTAGTTAAAAGTATAAAAAAGTACTATTCTTATTTTGTATAGTCATTTTTTTTTATGTATGCAATCCTAGCACTATTTTTTATTTTAGCTAATTATTTAAAATTTTAAATTTATTTCATATATTGCTCTTTATGTAAGTTAGAGAGCCATGAAGGCAAGTTAAATTTAGTTCGTCAAAATGAAAGTAGTCAAAATAAAAAGTCATTTAAAGAGCGTGTTGGAGACAAATAAAATATTGATTAGTTAAAATAGCTAACAATTTTTTTTTAAAGAGACTGTTAGAGTTGCTCTAAATGTGTTGGATCGATCTTAACCATAGTTTTGATAAACTCACAAAGGTTAGGGTGTTTATTAGAAATAATAATTCATCTTTTAGTTTACATATTAATAATAATTGAAAACTTTAAATAAGTGGGTTTATAATTTTTTTTATAGTTTTTGATTCTAAATAAATAAACACAAATTTGCTTTCATTTTATGCCTACATGTGAAGAATAAAATGTTGACAAAAAATTGAAAATTGTTATGGCAAAAATTAAAAAACAATCACGGGTTGAATTATGGGTTGGATCTTCAAAAATAATCAAGTTTTACACGCTTAACATAACAAAAACAAAGCTGGGCACTCAAACATTGAAAAAAGGAAAAGGAAATGGAGGTTTCTTGGTGTAGATCATATATATGTAATATCCTCTATTTAGAAAATAAAAAAGGGTAGGGTAAAGATTTGGTCGAGTGACTCGAGCCGAGTCACTCGGCCCATGGATATTGTTATGAACACCGGAGGAGAACAAAATTCTCTATTAAAAAAATCCATGAGTAAGGTGAGTAACTCAGATACTTACTCGGTTCCCTTATCATAATCAATCTGTTATTCAACATATATGGGATATTGGGTCAAAAGAAATGGCACCGGCTCGAGTTACGAGAGTTAGGCCGCTCGGTTAAGTCACCCTACATTAAAAGAACAACCCGAAGCTTCTATTATCCGGAGAAGATATGCAAGAACTATGGTCAACCCCAGTAACTCAGGGCTCGTGTGACTCATGTCAACTTGGCTCTTGGCTATCTCTATTCTTTGACTATACTGAAATATAGTCTTAGCTTAAAGGCATTTTTAATTAGATTTTGATAATTTTGATAATTTATTTTTTTAATTAAATTAATTTAAAAAAATTATTTTTAATTATTTTTAAAAAAATAAGTGTTGACATTACGTGACAAATGAGTCGACACCTTATACTATTTGTGCTGACACTTTGCATTAAATGGGTTGACACTGAGTGTTCTTGTGAAGAACTTTTTGTGTCGTCACAAATTGATAATTTGGTCGACACCCTAAGGCAAAGCACGCTTGAAATTCTTTAGTGTGTCGACGTAAATGAAATTTATGGTCGACACCTTAATTACTTTGCTTAAAGATGTTTCAGGAATTCGGAATGAGTCGACACCAAATGCTTTTGAGTCGATACCTTCAATATTTGACCGAGATTCATTTTAAGTCGATACCAAAGTATTTTGAGTTGACACCAAATGATCCTTCGGGTTTTATGGGTCGACAATAAATTCACATGAGTCGACACCAAAATACTCTCCGAAAAACAAAATGAGTCGACACCAAAGAGAAATAGGTCGACACCAAAGCTACAAGTTATTTTCTGATTACAAGTCAAAAAGGGTCGACACCAAAGATTTTTGAGTCAACACAAATGTTCCTTTCAGAAATAGAAGTTTTGGGTTGATACAAAACGAAAATGAGTCGACACTAAACAACTGAGACTGTCTGAGATTTTTTAAGTCGACACCAAATGAAAATGAGTTGAATTTAAAAGTCTCGAGATTGACTGTAACTTTATGAGTCGACACCATAGCGATTTTGAGTCGACACCAAAGTTCCAGTAGCTGTCTTGACAAGTTGGGTCGACACCAAAAAGTCTTACCTGAAAATCTGAAGAAATACATGAGATCAACACCAAATGTTTCATGAGTCAACTCCACTTTGTGGGTAAGGTAAATGCAAAAATTGGGTCGACACCAACAAAGATCTGAGTCGACACAATCACTTGAAAAATTAAGTTCTAGATATTTTGTGTCGACACAAAATGGTTTTGAGTCGACACCTGCGACAGATTTCAAATCTCGTGCTGGTTATAACGGTAGGATTTTAGAGCATTAATTGCTTCTACCAACCCACCAATGGTCATTTACTTTAGATGGCTATATAAGAAGTTAATTTTCAGAGTTTTCAATTTCTGGACACTATTCTATTGTTTGAATCAAAAGCTTAAAATCTTCAAGAAAACATTTATTGCTCATTTACTCCTCTAGCCGATTCTCACTCTTTTTTGTTCATTTATTTTTAATCATTTGTAAAGAGAGTGAGTTAGTGAATCTTTTATTCTCTTATTTATTGTAATAGAGGGTAAGTTACTCTTGATCTTTTAAGAGAGTGAGTGATCATCTTTAAATAAGAGCTCAAGTTAGTTTAGAAAAAACAAGAGTTGTTTTGTAGAAACTACTTGAGGCTGTAAAAGGTTTTTAAATGTAACTGTGAAGCATTCGATCCTAATGGATATTCTCAAAGGGAGTCTTGAGAAGTGGATGTATGCTTAGAATAAATCCAACCACTATAAATTTTGGTGTCTGATTCAATTTCTCTCTTCTTAACCTCTTTAATTTTTTTATTGCTTTACTACCTGTCATATTTGTTGCAGGACAATCTCATTCTTAAGATTGTTGAGAGAAATCTAACGCCACAATAAAATATACATGCTCGGTGATCCAGAAAATACATCTTTATTAACTTTCAACAATTACAATAAGCAAAATTTATAGGAAACGAAATACATAAATTAATATGAACAGAATATGCAAACCAAGTCCAGCAAATGCAGTTTTCTTAAGAATGATTCACCGCCTACTGAGGGTGTTGTAGGTTTTTCACCGGCGTCACTCTCCCATGATAAAATGGCTGACACGATCGTTGGAACACTACCAAGGATCGGCTACGAACGTACTCCGTTTGCTTTTCTCTCTCTTACTCCCACAGCTTTGGAATCTGTCTGTATCTCTCCTTTGATTCTTACCTTACTGCTGTGTTTCTCTCTTTTTCTGTCTCTCCAAAAACGAAATGGGATGACAACTTATATAGACATTCTATCATGGAGGGGGTTACAGGAGAATCAATAACCATTTAATGGTATTAATTCTCAGAATTCATTTGCCAATTGAATTGGCCAATTCAATTGCAAATAAATTCTGATATTGAATTCTGTTCAATGGCCAATTGAATTCACAAAATTTTAACAATATTTGTTTGTGAAATTAAAAGGTTTTATAAAAAAATTTTAAAATTATTATTATTATTCTAAAATCCAATTCATCCCTCTCTTGAGTTGCTTGAACTAACAATTGTTATCAAAACTTAGGCTCTTGTTTTGACTTAATCGTCTAAGAGTTTTTATGGCAACCACCAGTATGGATATTTTCAGTCTGAAGGTCAGTCCACCAACAGACACCATTTGTTCAATGGAACAAATTACAATTATTAAAAGATTAGAATGAGAATCTACATTCAAGTCGTAGACTATGATCTATGGAGGGTTATTATAAATGAACTCAAAAGACCTACCAAGACTGTTGAAAAGGTAACTGTCCCTAAACTTGAGAGTGAATGGATTGAGATTGATATACGAGAGATACAAAAAAATGTTAAGGCTATGAACCTTCTTTATTGCTTTCTTAACCCCAATGAGTTCGATAGGTTCTCCAATTGTAATACTGCCAATGAAATTTAGGATAGACTTAAGGTTACCCACGAAGGAACCAACCAAGTCAAGAAATCTAAAATTAGCATGCTTGTTCACAATTATGAGTTATTTAAAATGAAGTATGATGAAACTATCTTTGAAATGTTCATTAGATTCACTGATATGATCAATGGACTAAAATCTCTTGGCAAGATTTACTTTAATGCAGAGATAGCGAGAAAGATCCTAAGATACATGCTTAAGAGTTGGAAAGCTAAAGTCACTGCCATTCAAGAAGCAAAGGATCTCGCTACTCTTAGCTTGGAGAAGCTTCTTGGTTCACTCATGACTCATGAGTGAATATAAAGATGGATGATGAAGATGATAGCAAAAAGAAGAAAAGAATAGCTTTTAAATCTTCCATTCTTGATGATGAATCTGATGAAGACTCCACAAGTAATGAAAATGAAGATCTAGCTCTCATTACTAGAAAGTTTAAAAGGTTTCTCAGAAGTAAGAAACAAGGAGGAATGAGATTCTTCAAAAAAGATTGGCACAAAGGAGAGCCCAACAACTTCAAGAGTGAGTCAAGAAGATTCAAGAATGATCACAAGAAATATGAGATCATTTGTTCCGAATGCAAGAAGCCTGAACATATGAAGGCCGAGTGTCCTCAACTTAAGAAGCACTTCAAGAAGGAATTCAAGAAGGCAATGCTGGCTACATGGGGTGAGAGTGAAGATAGCAACTTTGATGATGAAAAGGAGAAAAATGAACTTGCTAACCTTTGCCTCATGGCCAAAAAAGACAATGAGGTAACCAATGACTCTTTCTCTTTAGAAGAACTTTAAGTTGTATTTGAAGATTTGCATGATGAATTAAAAAAAATGGATACTAAGAATGTTATTCTTAAAAAGTTGATTCTTTCCCCATCTTGTGAAACTGAAGCTTTAAAAGAAGCAAAATGTTTGTTGTCAATCCAAATTTTGTTCTTAAAAAATAAAAACTAAGTTTTCAATAAAAAGGTCGAAAACTTTACAAAAATTGTACATAAATTTACTCTTAAAAAAGAAAAATTAGAAAAACTTCTTGGAATGCAAAAATCTATTTTTGACAAAGTTGAAATTGGATATCAACCAAATAGGAAACAAAAGTTTTTTAGCAATATTTTTGTTAAAGCATCCTCAAATTATTCAAATGCTACTTGTTTTCATTGTTATGAGTATGGACACATTGTTACGCATTGCCTACATAGAAAATCATATGCTTTGACTGCAAAAATAGTTTGGGTTCCAAAGGGAATACACCCACATAGAACTAACACCAAATGACTCAAGAAAGTTTAAGTACCAAAAATTAAAACTTGATTTTCTTTGCAGGTGTAAGGGTGTGGTATTTTGATAGTGTCTGCTCAAGACAGATGACAAGTGACAAATCAATATTTGTATCCCTTAAGCCTAAATATGGTGGATTTGTGACTTTTGGTGATAATAGTAAGGGCAAAATTATATGAATTGGTTGTATTGAAAAAATTCTTTCTCTTTCTATTAAAAATATTTTACTTGTTGATGGTTTGAAACATAACCTTCTTAGCATAAGCTAATTCTGTGACAAAGACCACAAGATTGTCTTTAATTATGCTAAGCGTGTTATTGAAAACTTAATTGACAACAAAGTTATTTTTGAGGGTCATATGCATGAAAATATTTATAATTTCAATTTAAGTAACCTTTCTAAAAATGACACAAAGTGCCGAGCTTCCTTGAGTGATAATAATTGGTTGTGGCATAGAAGACTTGGACATACTCACATAAACTTAATTTCAAAATTTTTGAAAAAAAAATTGGTGATTAATTTATCTCAAATCAAATTTAAAAAAAAAATAAAGTTTGTGATGCATATCAACAAGACAAATAAGTTAGAAGTTTTTTTCAATCTAAAATTGTGATTTTAACTTCTAAACCCTTACAATTATTGTATATGGACTTATTTGGTCCAACAAGAACTCTTAGCCTTGGAGGCAAGAGATATACTTTTGTTATTGATGATAATTTTCTAGATACACTTGAGTATTTTTCTTAACTCATAAGGATGAAATTTTTGCTTTTTTTGCAAAACTGTCTCAAAAAATTCAAAATAAAAAAAGTTTTAAAATTACAAGTATCAGAAATGATCATGGTAGAAAATTTAAAAATAAAAATTTTAAAAAATTTTGTGATGAAGGTGGTATAGACCATAACTTCTCTGCTCCTAGAGCCCCTCAACAAAATGGTATTGTTGAGAGGAAGAATAGGACTTTAAAAGAAATGGCTAGAATCATGCTCTGTGAAAATAATCTACCATGATACTTTGGGACTGAGGCTGTCAACACAAGTTGTTATATCGTGAACAGAGCCATGATTTGAGCTTTTCTTAAGAAAATTCCATATGAGCTATGGAATAGAAAAAAACCTAACATCAGTTATTTTCGTGCCTTTGGGTGCAAATATTTTGTTTTGAATAACAATAAAAAACTTTTGGACAAATTCAATGCAAAATCTGATGAATGTATTTTTTTAAGATATTCTATATCTAGTAAAACTTATAGAGTTTTCAATAAAAAGATCCTAATTGTTAAAGAATCTATCCATGTTATATTTGATCAAACTAATCTCGGTTCTTCTAAGAAATTTTGTGAATATAACTTGGTTGACATAAAAAAAAGTGTTGAGGACATCTTTATCAAAGACCAAGAAGAGCCAAACCATGAGAAAGCGACAAATGTACAGCAAAATGAAGTCCAATAGGCTGCTGGTACTTCAAATAAAAAAAATTCATATTTTCCTGAGGAATGGATGTATACTCATGGTCATTTAAAAGACTTGATCATTGGTGACCCATCTCAAAGTATCAAAACTGTCACGACTCAATTTTATATATGGCGTTCGTGACCGGTCAGTGAGTCAAAATTCACCAAAAATCTCTTTCCTTCTTTATTTTTCATTCTTCATTAAAATTTTTTTTTTGAGATATCACAAAAATTAGATTCTCTCTACATAATATTTGTGATAATTTAGCATTCCTTTCTCAGATCGAACCAAAATATTTTGAGAAAATTAAAAATGATGAATTTTAGATCTTGGTTATGCAAAAAGAGGTAAATCAATTTGAAAGAAATAAGATTTGGACTTTAGTCCTAAGACCTAAGGAACACACCATTATTGGTACAAAATGAGTTTTTAAAAATAAAATGGTTAAGAATTGAGTAGTTCTTAGGAACAAAACTCGATTGGTAACCCAAAATTACAATTAAGAAGAATGTATCGATTTTGATGAAACTTTTGCTCCTATGTCTAGGCTTGAAGTTATTAGGATGTTGCTTACTTTTACATGCTTTAAAAATTTTAAACTTTATCAAATGGATGTTAAAAGTACTTTTCTAAATTGTTTTATTTCTGATAAGTTTTTGTGAAATAACCTTCTAACTTTGAAAATCTTAATTTTTCAAAACATATTTACAAACTCACCAAGGCCCTTTATGGTTTGAAATAAGTACCAAGAGCTTGGTATGAAAGGTTGAGCAAATTCTTAATTGAAAATAAGTTTTCAAGAGAAAATTTTGAAATTACCTTTTTTATTAAGTCTCAAGAAAAAGACATTCTTGTTGTCCAAATATATGTAGATGATATTATCTTTAGCTTAACTAATGAAAATTTTTGTAAGAATTTTGATAAGTGCATACAGGGAGATTTGAAATGAGCATGATGGGTGAGTTCAATTACTTCTTTGGACTTCAAATCAAACAATCACAAGAAGAAATCTTCATTAATCAATCCAAGTCTACAAGAAATTTATTAAAGAGGTTTGATATGCAAAGTGCAAAACTAATGAAAACTCCAATGTGCCCTTCAATAAAACTTGACAATGATGAAAATGGTAAAGCAGTAGAAGAAAAAAGATATAGAGGTATGATTGGATTCCTACTTTATTTTACTACAAGTAGACCAGATATCATGTTTAATATATGCATGTGTGCTAGATATTAAGCTAATTCTAAAAAAAAGAAAGGTTCTAAGACTTGAAATTTATGGAAACAACTCCCAAAACAAAGGAATACAATAAAAATTATATTTCAAAACCTCCCACGAGGATCACAATACATTCACATTCATCCAACAACATAAGATTCATGGCCTTAAGGCCTTATAACCTGAACGTGCATCATATCCAACAATTCAAATAACAAGCACATCTTTCAACCATTGTACAAAATATACATTAAGCAAATTCTTTCCAAAATAATTGAAACAAAATCAAAACATGCTTGAACGCTTTTATGGCATATTCTCGTCATCAACACCTGAAAGGATTAATTTAAACAACGTGAGCTGGGACTCAATAAGCTTTTAATAACCAACATAAATCATGCTTTGTATGCAACAATTAATTCTATATCATCAAACCAAACCCAAAGCTCCAATTTTTATCATGCTTTACTAACAATCATATTCCCATAACCCAGTCAACAAGGTTTCGAATAATAATATACCGTCGCACAATCACACCTCTTTCGATCACACTGAATGATATGGGTACCTATGCCACCTAATTCACCCACCTAAAAACTCCTCTATATAAGGCACCGCTTCTCCTTCTATTTTTGAGCCAATAGTGAGAGAGTCACAATTAGATTTTTCTCTAAGTGTTCTTGAGAGAGAAGTGAAGAAGAAAGAACATGGAGAAAGAGGGAAGGCACTCCATTGAAGCTGAGCCCAATTTTTTATCACTCAAGCCTAGGTTTTGATCTTGAATGTAAGTTAAACTCTCTAAAATTCTCTCTCTTACTCAAATCCAAATTCATCTCTATCAATCTGAAAGATAAAATAAGAATCCTATACCAAAAAGACAAGAGAAAATAAGTTGAGAGTAAGATTAGAGGCTGTTATGGGTTGTTCTTCAAGTTATGATTTTGCATGATCTATTTGAGGAAATTTTTTTGTTTAATTTGTTAGAAATATTTTCTAGTGTTCTTATTTTATAAGTTATATATGTTGTTACATTTCAAAAATAAAATTAGATCTAAGCCATGCATGGAGAGATAAAAGTTAAATCCTTGAATTTCATTCTCGTTGTAATTTCGCCATTTGCTGGGCTCAAATTTGCAAATTCATAACTCATTTTAGAAAAATTGCCTAATTTTTATTTTTGTGTTCAGAGTTAGATATTAAATTTAGCTTTCATTTAAAACCATTTTAAACGGATTTGGGCTTGTAAAATTTGAGATGTGATTTTTTTAATCAAAATGTGTCAAAATTCGAACAGGTCCTCATTGCAGAGGCAAAAATCCTATTTTAGAACGAGATTCGAGCTTAGTTTTCTTCATGAAAATTGTAGCGAACATGTTTTGCCAACTACCCTCTAAAGATGGGCTTGTTTTGTTGAGTTTTCATTAGCTAAACACCCTTTGTAAGCTTTTGTTCTCATTTAAGGAATCAAAACCAAATTTTTCCTTTCTTTTCGGGAGACCAAAAACTAATTTCGTAAGTACTTAAATCCAAATATATTTTGCATAGGATATTTAGTAGACTTCAAGATTGAGTTAATGTAAAAATTTGAGAAAGAAAAGTGTTGATTTGGTGCCTCAAATAATATTCATAATCTCTATCTTCTATTCTGAAAGTCACTACTTCGGTGTTTTTAAGGCTGTTCTAACACCTTTCTTTAGGAGGTCAAAATCTTGAATATTTTCTTAAGAACCTCACTAAGTGTCCTTCACATAAGTTTTAAGGGACATCTTAACTATAACATATCCAAAAATATGAAAGTTTGAAGTTGATTTAGTACTCCAAACATGCTATGCAAATTAGGTTAAAAATGCTGAATTTTGAGAAAATTCATTTAGATTTAAAAGTATGTTTTTAATTGGTTAGGCATCATGATGGTTGTACCTTTGACATGATGATAGTTGCACCCAATAATATGGCAGGGTTGTATACTAAAAATTATGAATTTTATTTGATTTTAATATTTAATTTTATTTTTAATAATTTTTTTTATTTTATGAGAATCTTAATGAACAATAAATGTAATATCATTTCTTTAATGTTATGCATGGATGCCCTTTATTCTGTACAGTATTTAATCTGGTGTGTAGAGTATGGCTTGCACACAAAACACCAGATTATAGGTTGTTGCAGAATATAAGTTTTTATTTACAGTTTAGATAGATTTAGACAAACTATTGATACGACTGTAACACAGAGTTTTAGTAGGCTTGCCTTGGTTAAGGGGAACAGATAATAGCGTCGTCTATTATTCTGACTCGCTGTGCTAGTACGCTTTGTGTGTATTGAATATAACCATATTGGGGTAATTAATTTTATACTGACTATATAAATTAATTTACACTTTAAGGTTATTATGAGTGTTTATACTCTTAACTCTGAAATAATTATTATTTGCGTATATTTATATTCGTTATTTTGACTCATTAGAGGGTGCGATCTTTTATGGGTCAATAGTCCCAGTAAGTTGGATAGTGGTATTAATTATATAGTGAATATTAACTATTGACGGAATTCACGTCTCGATTGTTCAGAATTGACGATACCCCCTTAAGGAAGCTTATAAGTTTTGATCGGGTCAAACCCCGTAGGTAGATATAATTATCCAGAAGTCAAATAAGTTAAGCGAACGTACTTATGAAATCTTAAGAAGTCGATTAAATTACATTGTCAGTAATTAAATTTAATTAGCGAGTATCGAAGATCTTAACGTAGAGAGATAGAGTTAAACAATTAATAATAAGAGCTTGAATATCGATTTTGAGAATATAATTGGGAGTGCAATTACGAATCTTTAGTAGTACAAATTATAATTTATGTTTTATGAAATTGTCTCAGGGGCAGGCGAATTTTTCATAATTACATTAGAATCTCAAGTCATATTTGCTTCACAGATTCCTATTGTAGCCCTATATATATGCGGTTATGCTAAATATAAATCATAAGTCGTCTTTCAGGACTAGAGTTTTCACGTATTCCCTATTGTGATTAGTTTAGCAGATTTAAGTTCACGAAGGATTATAGCCTACTCTACGTTTGTGACTCGCATCAGGAATACAGTAAAAGGCTTAATCAGGGCTTCCAGTCGAATGATTCACATTCGTGGTTGTTGTAGTAACCAAAATCAATCTACCAGATTTTGAAAGGTATAATTTCGAATCTAATTTTAGGAGTACGGGTTTTATTTTGATCGTTCGACATTAAAAATTTTTAATTTGTAGCTTGTTTCGGCGATTGCCCGTCTAGTAATTTTTTATCGAAAAATCGTATTCAAATCAATGATCTTGGCAGTTTGCCTCTAACAATTTGTATCAGAGCCATTTTAATTATGTTTACAGTTAAACGATGGGTTGGATAGATTTAGAACTATGCTAACTTTGTTTTGTATGCGTTCTAATTTCGGTTTTATAATTTTTATTATTTTCATATTTGATTGAATGTATGGATAATGAATATTTATTTATTTTAATCACGAGGGTTGATCGTGATAGTTTAAATTTTTTTAGTTCGAATGTGAGCCTTCTGGACATAGATTTTTGATGTAAAAACTTTTATTATCATTTTTAAATACTTAACTCATCTCTCCCACGTTAAGATTCTCGATACATGCTAATTAAATTTAATTACTGATAATTTAATTTAATCGGCATTTTTAAATTTCTTAAGCTCTTCCGTTTAACTTATTTGACCACCGAATAATTAAATCCACGTACATAGTTTGGCTCGGTGAAAACTTAAAAACTTCCTTATGGGGTATCGTCAATCTCGAACTATCGAGACGTGAATTTCGTTAATAATTAATATTTACCATTTAATTAATACCGCTATCTAACTCACTGAGAATATAGACTTATATAAGATTGCACTCTCTAATGAATGAAAACAACGAATATTAAATATACGCAAATAATAATCATTTCAGGATTAAGAGTATAAACCTCTTATAATAATCTTGGGAAGTGAATTAATTTATATAATCAGTATACAATTAATTACCCCAATGTATCCCGTTCAATACACGCAAAGTGTACTAGCACAGAGAGTCGGAACAATAGACGATACTATTATCTGTTCCTCATTACCAAGGCAGGTCTACTAAAACTCTGTACTACAGTCGTACCAATGGTTTGTCCAATTCCATCTAAACTGTGAATAAAAATTTATATTCCGTAAGAATCTATAATTTGGTCTTCTGTGTGCAAGTCGTACTTTACACACCAGATTAAATACTGCACAAAATAAAGGATATCCATGCATAGCATTTAAAGAAATGATAGTGCATATATTACTCATTAAGATTTTTATAAAATAAAAAATTAATTTTATTAAAATAAAATTAAATACTAAAACTAAAAATAAAATTCATGATTTTTAATATACAACTCTAACATGTACATCATAACATTCTCAGAAGTTCGGACGTTACAGCAAAACCCGAACACTCTTAAAGACTTAAACTCGTCAAAATCAAATTTCGTAAGATTGTAGTCGAAGCTCTTGACATGGAGAACAAATTTTCCTTCTTGGTCGTTGATCCATTCCAAGCTTAGAGGCTTCAAAACGATCGAGAGAGAAAGCTGAAGCTTTAGTTTCTACGTAGGCTTAAGAGAGAAAGAGACGAGGAGAAGAGAAAACCAAAATGGAGGTGAATGAGGCCACATGGGGGAATAAGCTTTTCTTGAAAGTTTTGCACAAATCTCTAGGCCACAAGCTCCAAGTGCGTGTTTTTTCAAAAATGCCTCTATTTAACCTTGATGTATTTAATTCAGGCGCATGCGTTCAAATCACATCAAAATTAATATCTTAATTTTAAATTAATTTATAAATTTATATTTTTAAAAATTTTAAAATTTAAAATTATTTTTAAATTAAATTTTTCCGACTTTCACACATACAGGTGTGGGTCCAACAAAACTCGTTAAAACATAATCGGATCCACTGGTCACATATATCTATAAAACATACATGCTGAAAAATAATACCACATAGGTAAATTATCACATAAGAATTTGATTATATTAATTAAAACGGCATTAGGTCTCACAACTAGTCTAGGGGTTTAAAGACTTATTACACATTAAGTACACTCGTGTATTCTACGAAAGTTGATTTTAGTTAGATTAGTTTAATTGAATTTTCTTGTCTTATTTTGATTTGCTAGAGACTAATAAATTGTAAATTGGGGAGATGTGATAAGAGCTTAAATATTTGCTTTTAAGCCCTCTAATATACGTTAGTAATGTCCTTGTTCATATCTATTTAATAGGTTTTATATAATTTTTGTGTTGTACGTTGTACAGGAAACTTCATGAACTTTTGAACTATAAAAAGAGAAGAAAATAATATTTTGTGGAAGTTCGATTTTCACAAATTTTAAAGATTAGGTTTAAAATTATATTTTTTAGATGATGCCTAATTTTGACCGCTAAATAATAGCTTTACTTTAAGTTTAAATAATTATTATTGATGCAATAATGATATACGTCAATCAGCAACTTGAATATATCTTAAAACTCGTTAATACTTTGAACTCTAACGTAATAATAGTAATGCACTCTGTGACTATATGAGAAATTATTTTACTCAGGCACGATTCAATTGCACCTCTTTTGATGAGATTTGTTTGAAAAGATCAAACTTGAAGACAATTTTAAAGTTTGTCGAAGACATTTTAAAGTATGCTAAGTTGTCAAACCAAGCTTGAAATATTCACTACTTTTATTTGATTCAGCTCATTTATAGCCCTCTCAACTTTTCAGTAATAATTATTTTTGGGATTTTTCGCATTATGAGTTTCAATAATTTTAATTGTTAACAATGAAATTATATTTATTATTTTTGGTACCATAATTTTTTATTTAAAATTTAGAGAAATTTTGATAGAAGTTTAAATATCAGTTGATATTTAAGAATTAATCACTTATTAAATTTTTTACTAATTCTTTAGTTCCATACAAATGATATCTCTCTAAAATATTATTATTAGAGAACAAAGGCAATTCCAAGTTATGGCAAATGACACTCGTTTGAAAATCAAATCGTCGCGAAGATTTTAGCGCATCTCTCTACTTTCGGCATTACCCTCCTATTAAAACTTTTCCTAAGCTGGTTTTACTCACTTGTAACACACCATATACATTGAACATATGACTGAGTTAGAATATATTATTTTTCTATAGAATGAAACTAAAACTATAGTTAAATTAATCTGGCGGGACTAATCTTTTTAAGAAGTCTAAAAGAGGAGTAATTCTAAATTATTCCTAAAATTTATTTCCTTGTACAATGTATAATTAAAATAATGTTTTCATCTTCCTTAGCAAAAGGGTAAACGAGGTTCTACATCTTTAGCACATAAACCGTCTGATACACGTTCCAACAGTTGGAAAAGCAATAAACATTATTAAACGTACACCTCAAATATATATATCGATCTTGTTAACTACCACGAAGATGAATAAGCTTATATAGTTGACACGATAATTACGTAGCACCATGCTCTACGTTGATATCCGGATTATTTTTTTCATCGATAGTGACTTAATAATAGTCATTTTTTAGTTGCTTCAAACAACGAAATTATATATATAGGTCGTTTCTTTCATAATTCGGTCATAGATTGGCAATTTATTGTATCTCATACTCGAATAGTTTGCCTATCTCATACTCAAATAGATTGTCTGATCTAATACTTGGCATATAATGGATGCATTAATATTAATGGCAAATGTTACAAGTTATTGGATAGAACTAATAGCTTATAAACAAAACAAAAAAATCAATATCGATATATTTTTAAAAATAGAGTTTTCTATTTTTATAAATATTAATATATTTTATATAAATATTTATACATTATTTATTCATTATCTACTTCTCGGTGAGCAATGATTAAGCATTTTTCAATATGTATACACTTCAATATGCATGGACCTTAATATTGAACCCGAAGAAAGGTTAGGGAGGGCGGGTAACATTCATAAATTAGTTACAGTTAGGACCCCTCCTGGGTTGATGCCGCGTTATTCTAAGATGTCACTCTCCAACGCCTCCTCATTGAAACTCCGAACCGTATGCAACGGCCTCTTCTCTCTCTCTCTCTCTCTCAATCTGTACCTCACAACCAAAAACGCAAATTCAGACACTAATTTTCCCCTTTTGGCCCCCATTGATTTGATCAAAAAATGCAACTTTCATAGCTCAAATCCAGGCAAAAAACAGGAATTATAAGTGAACAAAAAGGGTCCCTTCGGACAGTTGCTTCTTTATGTTCGTAATCGGATTCTATCTATCCGGGTACATTTGATTTTCGTGTGAAACCATATAATTTTTTTCATTTTCTTTTATACAATATTCT
>JAOTRH010088587.1:0-16712 GCA_034768845.1 Heliamphora exappendiculata | reverse complement strand
ACCTTATGAAGAAGCGTTCTGAATTACCGACTGTCTTCACTAATTTTTGTCAAGAAGTCCAAACTCAATTTGGAAAGGCTATTCAGATTCTTCGAAGTGATAATGGGGTTGAATACATTGGTGGCGTGTTGGGTACCTACTTGCGCACCCATGGAGTTATTCATCAGACATCATGTTCAGACACTCCACAACAGAATGGCATGACTGAGAGGAAGAATAGACATCTAATGGAAACTGCTCGTGTCCTTATGTTTCAAATGAAGGATCCCAAAGTGTTATGGAGTGAAGCTGTTTTGACAGCATGTTATCTTATTAATCGATTACCGTCCTGTATCCTCCATGGTGCTACACCTTTGTCGGTTCTACTTCCTCAGCAGATTTCTTTTTCATTACCACTAAAGATTTTTTGGTGTGTGTGTTATGTGCGCGATACAAGGCCGAATGTGACCAAGTTAGATACTCGAGCTTTAAAGTGTGTTTTCATGGGATATCCTAAGACACAGAAAGGATATCGTTGTTATAGTCCAGATTTCGACGGTTCCTAGTGTCCCGAGATGTGGTGTTTGTTGAGTCTGTTTCATTCTATGCATCAGCGACTCCACCTCTCTCCACTGGTGCAAATGATTCAGATCAGATTCTGCTGTATTCTTCAACTCCCGATTTACTAGTGGCACCGATTCCAAGTCCCCAGACTCAGGTTGATATTTCTAATGAGTCTTCTCATATTGTTCCAGAGGCACCAGTGACCTCCTCATCCTCAGAATCATCTTCTTCAGGCCCCACCACATCTCCTCTACCTGAGTCAGTCTCCTCTCCTCTGGATCCAGCCTCTGATCAGGTAAGTGATCCTCCTATTACTTTACGCAAGTCTTACTGTAGTTTTCGGGATCATCCTTTATATACTTTGTCATATCGTGAATTGCCTGTTACTGTCCAGCAAGGTATTACTACACTTGATCAACATATTTTACCTTGCTCTGTTGTAGATGCTCTTTCTTATCCAGGTTGGCGCCAGGCTATGATTGAGGAGATGAATGCTCCTGAGGCTAATCATATGTGGGACCTGGTACGTCTTTCTCCTGGGAAGACAGCTATTGGGTGTAAGTGGATTTATGCTGTCAAATTTTATTCTGATGGCACTCTTGAGAGATTGAAAGCCCGTTTGGTGGCCAAGTGATATGCTCAGACCTATGGTCTTGATTACTTTGATACATTTTCCCCTGTTGCAAAGATGGCCTCAGTTCGTCTTTTCTTGTCTTTGACTGCTTCCCATTAGTGGCCGTTGTATCAGCTCAATGTGAAAAATGCATTTCTGCATGGTGATTTGGAGGAAGAAGTTTATATGGAGCAACCACTTGGCTTTACTCAGGGGGGGTCTAACCATGTCTGTCGGCTACGACGTTTTTTACATGGTTTGAAGCAGTCTCCCAGGGCTTGGTTTGGCCGTTTCAGCTCAGTTGTCCAGGAATTTGGCCTTCGGCAGTCAGCAAAGGATCATACTGTATTCTTTCGACATACCTCTGCAAGTTGCATATTACTTGTTGTTTATGTGGATGACATTGTTTTACCAGTAGTGACAGTGGAGGGATTGTTGCGCTTAAATCATTTCTGGGCACTAAGTTTCAAACCAAAGATCTTAGTGAATTTCAATACTTCCTGGGTATTGAAGTAACCAGGAATGCTAAAGGTGTGTTCATTTCTCAGCGAAAGTGTGTTCTTGATATTCTGGAACGAGCAGTATATATGAATGCTAAAGGAGTGGACTCACCTATGGAGTCTAATGTCAAGTTAGAGCCGAAAGAAGGAGTGGTTCTTCCGAATCCTGAACAATATCGACGTACAGTGGGACAGCTTAATTATCTTACGACCATAACTCGTCCAAATATTGCTTATCCAGTGAGTGCAGTGAGCCAGTTTTTGTCTGATCCCCGTGTTCTCCATTGGCAAGCAGTGTTACGTATTCTCCGGTACTTACACAAAAATCTAGGTAAGGGAATCCAGTTATCTGATCATGGCCATATGGGAATGGAATGGTACTCTGATGCTGATTTGGCTGGATGTACATTTGATAGGAGATCCACATCCGGTTACTCTATATTTGTTGGTGGGAATTTGATTTCCTGGAAGAGTAAGAAGTAGACTGTGGTATCTCGGTTTAGTGCTGAGGCCGAGTACCGAGCTATGGCATTAGCAACTGCTGTGATTATGTGGTTTCAGCAGATTTTGACAGAGTTACACTTTTCACTTAAAGGCTCTGCTAGACCCTGGGTTGATAATATCTCCGCAATTTATATTGCCACAAATTCAGTCTTTCATGAGCGAACGAATCACATTGAGGTTGACTGCTACTTTATCCATGATGAATATCAAAAAGGTGTTGTGATATTTGGTTCTATCCCTACAGGGGAATAGGTGGCTGATATTTTTACTAAATTTTTACCGAGTCTACGTGTCTCCTATTTATGTAATAAGCTGGGCTTGGTAGATATATATGCTCCAGCTTGGGGGGGGGGGGGTGTTAGTAGCTTATTATTATATTATTATTATGTTCCGGTGTGCGTGAGTGTATGATTGTAATAATGTTCTCTAAGTTGATTATAAATGCGCCTATCCATTAGGGAATGGCTTTCCATTATTCTTAACACAGAGATGCTCCTCTTGGTTTTCTTTTCTTTTTTTTGTTCTCTTTCATTGTTTGGTTCGACTTTCTTCCTTCATTGGAGGGTTTAGCGTCTGCTTGGCCAGTGTTCCACTAACTTTGGCTTTGAATACTTGAATTGATGCTGATAATAAAAGTTCACTTCCCTTATAGTCCATAACTGCATTGAATGCTATCACGTACAAACTTTTCTGCAGATTTGCGATTTGTGTCTGGTTTGCTTTTGTCCATTGTTGGCTCCTCTTTGTTTATTATTTTCAGGTTTTACCTTGCAAAATCTTACACTAGTGCCCTTTTCAGTCACTATCAACATGTAATCACCTTGACAACACCAATGCAGGCGAAGCTCTTGAAGATTGATGTAGAAGGTTCAAAGGTCACGAGAACAGTAGCAAGAAGTGCATTATTAGAACTTGCTAAAGATGAGTACCATAGAATTCTTGTTATGGAGGAAGGTTTACTTGTAGTTCCTCTGGTTGGTGCTGCTGCCTACAAGTCCTTCAGACCAGCTTTGCATTCATGGCCTTCTTTGCCTGATGGTACAGAGATTGAACAGAGCTCGAAAGGACCTTCCCGGTTTGGTGCCTCTGAACTACTACTTGGATTAAACGTTCAGGACAAGGATGCCAGCCTAGACGAAGCAAGGATGAATGCAATAGTTGGACGAACACAGCAACAATTTCTTGCTCGTATTGGGGCTATAGAAGTAGAAAATGAGAAAAAAAATCAAAGTGTATCCTCTTTGGATTGTCATTTTACCATTTTGCCATCGATGGATGGTGTTGCTCGACTGGTTCTGATTCTTGGACTAGAAGATGAGTCAGCTATTGCCAGAGCTGCAGAGTCAATTGCTGATGCGTCTATCAGCGACTATATGCGGGTCTCTTTTAAGGAAGCTGGAGCTGTGAAGCATCTAGTTCGACTATTATACCATCATAGTGATGCTGTTAGATCGGCTGTAATTCATGCTTTGGAGAGGCTATCTGTCAGGTTATTTATACATGCTTCCTTCAACTCCTTTATCTGAACTATAGTTGTGCTACATTACACTTTTAGAGGTGAACGAGGAAAACTTTATTAGAAAGAAAGTTACGGAAGAAGGAGAAGGTTCAGATGGCTCAAAGGGAAACCTTTCCGATCAATGATTGGGTCTTCCCACTCTGGAGGATAAATTTTCTGGCCCTGGCCATTGGACCGGAGCATTTGGCTACAAAGTACAAACTGTTGGTCAAGTTTTCTCTTCCTTACATATGAAGTTCTTGGTCTTGGATAACTTTTGGTTGGAGACTTTATTTTGTTTATAGTGCTAGTGCCTTTTTTTCTTTTCTTTTCTTTTCTTTTTTGTTTTTGGGTGCGGTTAGGTTTAGGTGGGGTTAGGGGTGTAATCGCTCCGGTCTGGTTGGTTTTTGAGCCTAAATACTCACCGGATTGAATGTGTCAGTTTCCAAAATTCTCTACCGAAACCGATTAAAACAGTAATCAAAATGCATAAACCTCCTGGCAGTTCGATTTGGTCAGTTTTGCCATGTTGACCTAGGTTTCTAACTCCTTTTCTAATTTATCAACTATTCCAATGCTTTGTCAACTATTAAGTAACCAATTGTCACAAAAGTTTAAGCTGTTAGGAATTGGGCTTAACAATATATATCAAGCTATTCAACACTCCCACTTATGTGCGACTCCGTTTCGCATGTGGAGAGATAAATAAACTGAACTAAATAGGTGCACCATACGCATAATGCACAATAACAAACATAACAGGAAAACACATATCACGAAACTTGAACCCAAAATCTTGTGGAACCAGAACTTTGATACCATGCTAAGTCACCAATCTTTCTAAAAGCTTAAGCTGCTAGGAATTGAGCCTAAAAATAGATATCAAGCTATCCAATATCAGCAACCAACCACTTTTGTTGGAAGAAAACATTATGAAATATCTGTATGTTGAGAATGATCAAGCTCTAAAAATTGCAATAGCAAACATATACATCAAGACACTGGACATAAATTCCATAAAACTCAAGTTTCCACAGAAAAAGGAAAACTGAGATTAGAATGCCTTAAGATGAATAGTTACTTCCACATGAATTTTTTCGGACACCTTCCTAGTTTCAAGTTTCTTATTTGGAGATTCAAATTCTTCTTTAAAGTGAGTTCTAAAGGTGTTTCCCCTCTAGTATATTTTGTCACCAAATACGAGAAGAGGGAATCAAATTTCTCTTTTCTATCATTTGGGCACTAATAAGTAGCTGCATCCCAAGCCCAATTAATTGGTGAGAGTTAGAGTTTCCGTAATTAAGAAATTGAGAATTGAGTGTCGGAGTAGAGACTGAGAGAGTGAGAGTCGATTGATGCACTAGGGACGAGAGTGAGGGATTGAGAGAGAGAGAGACCACTGACATCAGAGACACGGCCTGAGAGAGAGAGAGAGAGAGAGAGAGAGAGAGAGAGAGAGAGAGAGAGAGAGAGAAGCCTCTAGTTTCCCACGTGGATGACTACGGTGGAAGAATTGAATAAACATGGATGGCTATGATTTGAATGCTATTTTATCTGATGCCATCGGTCATTTCAGTAGAAATTAATGCTTATGAAAACAAAATATTTATCTAAAAAGCCAAATCGACCAAATTTAATTAACAAACCGACCGAACTTCATTTTTTTTCATCGGTTTGGGTGACCGGTTTGGTGAACTTGGTTATATTGAAACCCCAAGGTGGGGTTGTGAGTTCCTAGAGCTTGGTTAAAGCATGTCCAAGGTGAAGGGTTTCTCTTTGTCAGTTAGTTAGTTTTTTGTTGTTTTGTTTTTGTTTATTTATTTATTTATTTATTGTTATGATCAACCACAAAAAGAATTTCGTTAAAATGAAATTAGAAGTACAAAAGGAGGACGATAGGAGGTCCACCAAAATAAAAGAAAATGAGAAAAACCAAAGTTATTCACACACTACAAACAATCTCTAGTAATTAAAAATAACTTTAAAAGAAGAGACATCAAAGCTCAAAAGGAAGTCAAATAACAGGTCTTATTCAAATAATCTCATAATCTTCAATTTTCTCTTGAAAAATTGTTGCATTCCCTGTTATCCATGGGATCCAAAGAACCACACACAACTCAACTACAAAGAGCCTGAGCTTTGTCATTTGAGCATTGTAGGTGTGGGGTTCCGGTGTAGATCGGAGTAGTGAAGTCTCAGAAGATGGAATGCATCACGGTGGCCCGAGGACGCCAGAGGTGGAGGAGGTGAGAACTCAGGACAGCCTTAGAGAGAGAGAGTGTGGTAGTTGAGAGCAACATGAGATATGGAGAGGTTGAGATGATCTGATTGAAGATGATATGTTCTGGAGTATGTTCTGGAGGGAGTGTACCCATTTATAGGTGATATGAGGGGACACCAGTATCTTCAAGATCATTAAGGACGACAGGTGTCCCATCTGCCATTGGTTCTGTAGATATGATCTGTTGGCTCTGGTGGCCCGTATGATATCCTGAGGCGGGTATCATACGGCGTATTATGCTGTTTGCAGGTTTAGTCTGCTAGATGCTAGCTCCTAAGCCTGAAGGAGCTCTGTGTCTTGATTATGTGTCTTTCTCTATGACCGGTCATTTGGAGTTGTTTGGATGCCATTCCATTGACAAACCCTAGAGTTCTAGCCTCCAAATCACGTACCTCCTTTGTTCCCGAACGAGGAGGTACCTAAGCCCTGCTCCCAGCCTAGGACCAGGTTAATATTGGAGATGGCATAGGTTGTGGGTTAGCCTACTTGCCTGACATGGGCCACTTGCCCAAAAGGGGGTTGGCCCGATGGCCTACTTGGAGATTGGCACGCGGTCTGTGCCCGGAGGCGAGGAGATTAGCCCGACAACCTATATAGAGATTGGTCCGCAGCCTACTTGAAGAATGACCGGCGGCCTACTTGCTCGAAGGCGAAGAGATTGGTCCGACGGCTTATATGGAGATTGGCCTACGGTCTACTTGGAGAACGGCCGGTGGCCAACTTGCCTGAGGTGAGGAGATTGGCCCGACGGCCTGTATGAAGATTGGCCTGCGGCCTATTTGGAGAATGGCGGCGGCCTACTTGCTCGGAGGCAAGGAGATTGGCCCGACGGCCCGTATGAAGATTGGCCTGCGGCCTATTTGGAGAATGGCGGCGGCCTACTTGCCCGGAGGCAAGGAGATTGGCCCGACGGCCTGTATGGATATTGACCCGCGGCCTATTTGGAGAATGGCCGACGGCCTACTTGCCCGGAGGCAAGGAGATTGGCCCGACGGCCTGTATGGAGATTGGCCCGCGGCCTACTTGCCCGGAGGCAAGGAGATTGGCCCGACGGCCGGTATGGAGATTGGCCCGCGGCTTACTTGGAGAATGGCCGGCGGCCTACTTGCCCGGAGGCGAGGAGATTTACCCGACAGCCTACTTGCCCGGAGGTGAGAAGATTGACTTACTTGCTCATAGGCAAGGTTGACTAGATACCCACAAGCATAATCCATAATCCTCTAAATTCAATGCATATGCTCACAAAGGGTGGAATTACCCGATCTGCCTCCACCAAATGAAATACTCTCTACCATAAAGATAACGGTATAGGACAATGCAAAAATAAATAATCTATGCTTTCCTCGGCCCCTTTACACATAACACACCATTGAGGGTGTAAATAGAAATTCATCCTTCTCTTTTAAACAATACCAATAGACCTTTGGTGTTAAGTTTCTTGCCAATCATTGTCCATGCATGCACAATGATTATGAGGGGGAAATTGGCACATTTGGATTATCAATGAGATTATCGAAATATGATTTTCAAGCAAACGAACCAGAAAAATGGAGAGACCACAGCACACCCTTTTATTCACAAGAATTGTCAACAAAGAAACAAGTTCATTGGTCTCACTATCATTTAGATTTCATGGAGACTTTAAATCCCAACAAACTAGAGGTGTAATGGATAAGGCCGAGTAAAGCAATTGAAGCATTATTAGCTCTTAGATAACCGATACAAATGCAGAAATAAGAGAGCAAATTGAATGTCTTCCCTCCAAATGTCCTCCACAGAATGAATGCCCCATTGCTAACAAGAAGATGATTGAAATGAGAGAATCATACATGTCACCCTGTTTGTTGCGGTCTCCCATGTTGATCAGTCTAACCAAGTCCCTAGTTCTTTATTCTTCCATCCTTGTGGACATTGTTAAGCTGATTAGTCCCCATACAACACCTGGCTAAGCAGCGATGTGTATCCAACTATTTACTCAATTAATTTCCAGCCAGAAAAATGATGTTTGCTCTTTCTATTCAGGCTACCCATTTCAAAATCTCCATGAAAACACCTCTCTTATGTGAAGCAAAGCATCTTTCTTGTTTGAAGCTTTCTGAAAATCACGTGGAAGAGCTGCGTCTATAGTTAAGTATGTTGGGCCAAAATTTGGTGATTTTTCAATTACCGTGGAATTTATGAAAAATCATTATGACTCTAAAGAATGTGCTGTCATTGGCAAGCATACTGCCTGCCTCCCTCAGAATCTGTATTGCCCACTAAACTCCACCCAAATCCACTGTCATCAAGTGACTATGTAGTATGTTCCTCTCAATTATTTTAACCATACCCTTGTTGCTTCCTTGATTTGAGTGATGATAATGTTCTGCTCAATCATCTTGGTCGATTCCTGCATAGCCTTATGATTTTCACCTCCGTGTTCGTTTGTCATTTTTTCTTTTCTGTCTTTTTTTCTTTTTCTTTTTAGTCAAGTATGATATTCTGCTCTTTTGACCAAACGTTTGTGATAAAAAATCTTTGCATGCTACTCTTGCTGTGAGTTTGAATGCTCAAACAACCAAGGTCTTCAAACTATGAAACATTTGGGTGCATGGAGCTAGTGCTTTTTGTATAAACATGTTGATGTTTGGATTTTTTCACTTTTCATGTTGCTGTATAAGAAATCTTGCATTTGTTTCACGAGCTAGCACCTCTTTCATATTGAGGTTAAATTTAATCTAAGAAGCATGGATACGAACATGGAACACTAATACGACATGGTAAGGACACATTGACTTGGCATTTTAAAGAAAAAAAAGGACAGGACATGGCTGGGACTCATCGATTGATATATGTATTTTGTATGCATCCTTAAAAATAATAACTTCTTGATTTTTCAACTCACAAAGATATATATATATATATTATATCGAAATAGTAAAACATTATTTTCTTTTTCTGCATATTAGAAAAGAAATGTGAACAATAAGATCTAATATTTACATTAGAAATTGGTTACATCAACAAACTTAATTGCTTTGAGATCTAGAATTCGTAAACTTAATAAATCTAAAGGACAAGGGATTAGTAGGTATAAAAATACATCAATTTTATTTTATCATTGTATCGCAAGTTACTTTTTTTTCTTTCAAACTTGTAAGTTGTAAGATGGTTCATGTGCATTTAAGTGATGGATAAATGTGCCCCTCGAATGTTCAACACTTACTCGTCCAACACGGACATGCCTCCTTTGAAGTGTTTGTGCTTCTTAAAATTGAATGATCTGTTCTACTATTATGAATTTAATTATTTTGAGTTTTCTGACTTCTTGTATATCTATTTCTTATCTGCAGCAATGATGTTCGCCAGGTAATGGAAGTAGAAGGTGTTCTACATCCTTTGATAGATTCACTGAAGAAATCTGAAGTCTCTGAAAGCTTGATGGAAAAGGTAATGCAGTGGTTTTATTTCTCACATAAATCTGCTGGTAAAACATATGCATTATAGGGTTCCTGAAAATCTATGTGATGCAGATTTTGAACATTCTTGCTCGGATTCTAGACCCTAGTAGAGAAATGAAATCAAAGGTCAGTAAGATAATGCTCACTGCATTTTGTGTGAAGTTGTGATTTTCTTTCTTTTCTTAATTTTTTTTGATACCATTTGCTTGGTGTTCGTCAGTTTTATGATGGACCAGTTAATGGAGCAAAAAAGAAACAGTACGCAACAAGAAAGACTGGATTGATTGGAAATAGTGATGAGATACCTGTATCAAAATCAACTTTCAGGTTTTTTCATGTTTTTTTCTATGTCAGAACCTCTTTGTTGTCATCATTACTGTAATTTCCATCTTCATAAAATGCATTTGTAGGATTTATTTTTTTTGTCTCTAATGTACTGGGACCCTTTAGAATAAGCAAAGGAAAACAACCGGGGCAGTATGGAAGTGTAGCAAATATAATTGGTTTCCTATAATTGTCTGTTTTTAGATAGGTGTCTTTTGTTGGTGTTAATAATCCTACCCACACGTTTATACCAAAATTGGGGATCCATGCACAATTCCTCTAATATTCTTTAATGGAGTTTCGTTGGGCTGGACATGGATTGGTACTTAGAAGTCGAAACTAAGCCTAAGTTACATGTACATTTCAACGTGTATGAAGCAATTTTGCCAGATGTTTACTATTGGTATGGGTATAGCCTATCTAATGGATGTGCTTATAGCTGAATATGTACCGCAAAAGCATGCCCTAAAAGATATGGAATGGGTGTTCCTCAAAGTCTTTAATGATTTAATATGTCAAACGACTATTTCCAGTGATTGCAATTTTCATGAGAGATACCTTACATTAGGCATATTTGAGACTTTCACACATTAGAGCTGCATGAAAGCATACCAAGGCCATGAAATATAGGCCTGGATATTTTTAAATAACATGTTATATTTCTGTTAACTTGGTTCATCATTGCTGCCAAGTACATATGTTTAAGAATGCTCTTTTGCTTTATGTGGTTGTTTAAAAGTTAAGGGAAACTGGAAGTTATGGGGGATCTTTACGAAAGCATCTCCAACCTAAAGTGTATAACTCTCTCTTTCCATTTTCAAACCATTATTAAGCACTTTGTTAACTAAAACATTGTTTTCTCTAAGAATTTTACCCTATAAACCACTAACTATGTTGTTCGATGGCCGGTTTGTTTAGAATGCTGATTGATTGGAATGTGAGAGTCTAATTTCAAATTTAGGTTTGGTTCTATTATTCTAGTTGGAGAAAGGCATAAGTTATTGTTTTATTTTGTCTCAATTCATTACTTCTGATACTTTCTTTTTCCAAAGGAAACATAAATGAAGTACACTAAGAAATTTTTGGAATCATATTTAGTATTTTCATAAATTAAGGTTACCACATTATGATCGTGTTATCCAGGCTGATCAACAGGATGTAAACATTTTATAATATCCTTGCATTATTCATAAACCAGGGTTCTAATCACGATATTGGAAAACATATCCACATCAGTGATACATAGGTAAATATCGGTATCGGAGGCTCAAAATCCCGTTATGTATTGGCTAATATGATACTTAACGGCCGATATTTAAAACCCTTGCATAAACATATATAGTTACTCGGACATACTCCATACCTACAGCTGTGATTTTAAACAGTCACCAAATTGTTTATGCTTGATAGGAGGTTGCCTTCAAAACATGATTTTATCACCAAAATCTATTGAACTGACGCCTTTCTTTGTGAATTCCATGCCTTCTTACTTGTGGATAAAACAAAATTTGTGGCATTTGTTCTTAAACAAAAGAATGGCGAGAAAGAGGAAGTGATTCAAGAAAGATCAAAGTTCAGAATTTACTTATGGGAATGTATGATTGTGGGTAATTTATCAAGCTTTGCCATCCATGCGGACCAGGATTTGTGCTCAATTGCCATCTCAAAATTTTCATATGAACTAAAGCTACTCTCAGCTGTCATCTTTGGCTTAACCAACAACATGCACTTGATACTTCAATTACAAATATGCACACTAAAAATTGCCTTTGCATGTTGCACAGCTTCCAAACTGCCAATGCAGGAGACCTGTTGGATTCTGTTGTCCTTGCTCGCCTCATTAAGTTCCTGAAGTCATCATCACCAACTTTGCAAAGAAAAGCAGCTTCTATCCTTGAGTTTGTGACGGTGTCTGGGCAATCCATTGACAAAATCATCTCAGCAGACATTGAATCTGGCTTGGATGCGGTTTTCCAACAAAAATTTCTGCATGGTATGGGACACAAATTTCATATCTTGCTATATGTAAACTCATCCGATATGCTGCTTGTTTCAATTCTTCCCTTGTCAGTGACCTTGAGGACTAAACAACTTGCAACTAGAAATGGCTGGTTTACCCTACCTAAATAAATAACCTATATATATATATATATATATATATATATATATATAGCTAAGAAAAATGGAGGGCATTTACTTCTTTTGATTTATTGATGCAGAAGTAAGAAAAATAGAGATTGAATAATTTGGCAAATATTCTTTGGTTGTTTTACTTTCTTTCCTTTCTTGATGTTCAATTTTCTGATCAACGCAGTGCTTTATTATGGATACGGGTTGAATCCGAAAGGAAAGATTCTTGAAGTGTATAGGACCACCTGTCTTGTCTCTGTACATTTGGATTGGCATCATTTCATAGATGTGGAAGTTTGCATTTTTTTGTTCATTCACTTGCTCTGGATTGTGATTGCTTGTTCTTTTAAATAAGAGGATATCAACAGTTGTTTGCGAAGTTGAATATTATTGAGGTCAACACATGGTTTACCTAATATATCTATTTCCAAAAACTGAAGAAGCATGAGCTCAATTTTTCTGAGTGGAGATTATTGTAACCTATTTAAGGTGGGGCCCAGAAAGACTATAGCCCGGAGGTTGATTGAATGAATAAATGATATTAAGGGCTTGCATGGTATTTCATTTTTGGATGTTTTTAGAGGTTGTAGGAATGAAACTGAAGGCTTTATGTATTAACATGTTGGGTGGTATTTGGTCATTTCTATTAACTTTTAGGTTTCAAAAGCCTGTAAATGGGCTTTATGGACATAGAATGAGTCAGCCTCCTTGAGATCTAGCATGAATAATTTCCAGATTGGTTAGAAGAGTAATTGCTTTCTCCCTCAAGCAGTCTGTGTGATGCTCAAGATACGAGTAAGTTTAGAGAAAGAGATCTTCAAAATAAGTTCAATTTCAGGATGTGGATCCTTGCTAATTGACTTGTTCCGACAGTAAAGTTATGTTATGCTTATTTTATGGTTAAGGAGCTGTTGGCTTGTTTTCTATGTTTTTTCTTATGTATTGGCGTCACTATTTGTTATTCTCTAAATATTCTGGACATAGGTTTTATAGGTTGTCCTTGGGTTGTAGTTTTAAGTTGTGTTTAAATTTTGATGTCTTGGTTCTTTAATAGATACACGGGTCTTAACTTGTCAATGTTTGTAAGTTTTGTAAGATGGAGTCCAGTTTCTATTAGAATTAGGATAATGTAGAAGTATAAATAAAACTATAAATTTCTTCTATGGAATCATTTTATAGAGAATCTGTAGTGCTTATGTTCTTTAAAGATTGTGGCAATTTTTGTTGATCGACAACAAAGAGGGTTGCAATTTCTACCCTAAGACCTAAGTATGATGCCTGAAGAGCCGCAGGTGTCCTCTTTTTTTTTTCCTCTTTACCTTTTGGCATCTTTTAAGCTTTCAAACCCCATGACCGAATCTTCTCTACTCATTCCTACCTATAAGATCTCACGCAAGAATCACAGTCCTTGAACCTTTGTCTACCATGACTATTCGGGATTAGTAGGGGCATCTCAAATTGATGATAAGTTGTGAGAAAATAAATTAAGTTTGCTTGGTCATATACAATGGAAAACAGCATATGTGATAGTAGAAAAGAATGATGTGATTACTACTAATGGAAATACCAGGGAGAAGGGATTGAAGACCTAAATTGACACTGAGATATTATGGTTGGAAAAAACATACGAATTTAATAAATTTACTAAATATGTTGCAAATTGACAGACCAAAATAGTAAAAAAAAAATTGTTCATTGGGATTTAAGGCTTGGTTTGGTTTGTTTTACACTTTGGACATAGATTTGTTGACTAGAAAGAAGGATTGATGTGTATACAGTTGTGGAACAAATAGGCACTGAATGTTTGTGGTTAGAGGTGGTGAGGCATTTGGAATTGGAGTGCTTATAAGTATATACGTGTGTTTAATTGAGAGAGAGAGAGAGTGTATGTGAAAGAGGTCCGTAATTTTTTATTGTTATAGAACAAAAGAATGGGGATTTAACGGATTTGTCATAATGATTCAGTGTGATTTAACATAAACAAGTTTTGGAAGGCCACATAATGTCCTAAAATCTGCTTTTAGAATATCCTATAAGCCATGAGCCATCCCCAGATTTGATCACTTCGAGCCAACCTCCTCAAGATCTTCAAGAAATCAAGTTGACTATAGAGACTGCCAGAGGTGTAGGAATTAAGAGTTCAAGACAAACTTAGAGAGAGAGAAGGATGACAATCGAGAGCTAAATGAAGAGGGTATCGGATGACTATAAGGTGATAGGTGTCTTTGAAGAGTTGAGGGTCTAACTCTTTATATGTAGGAGCCATAGGAGGGTTCAGCTCACTTGAGGAATGTTTGCTACTCATTGGCTCGGCAAATTGGAGGTAATTGACTCCTCTGCAAGTCCTAAGTTTTGACTTCAGAGTTAGTGTCATGGAATTGCATAGATTGTGTGAGACCCTCACTTTTCATTCTTATATTATAATTTTATTTAAGTAAATCATGGAAATAATTATACTTTGAATTGAGTATGTAAAGGAATGAATTATTAAAGTTTAGGGTTATTAGTGTGATTTTTAAAATTTTAGTTAGGGGGTTAACTGCTATGTTTTATTTAAAATGTGGAGTAAAGTGTAATTTGGCAAAAAAGTTTGGTGAGTCATCAAGTGTGCCATGTGTCATTTGTCATTTTGTGGTGGAACAAGATTAATAATTTTAAAATTAGCTTAATCAAGATGAGTAGGAGTTAGAAAGATCATTAGGGATTAAGAATGCAGCTCATGCTTGTTAGGAGATTAAGATTCCTATTAATTCTACATCTCATGTTTGTTAGAAAATTAGAATTTTCTATTAAATCTACACCTCATGCTTATATGCATGGATGGATTTATAAAAGTGGAGGAGCTTGTCTCTACAATCTTGCTCACCAAAAGAATAGAAGAGAAGGAAGAAGAAAATGAAGCAGAAGGGAAGGAAAATTCAAAGAACAATCTAGATAAATAATTAGAGAAGCTTGTTTGAGGTATGAGATTTAGTGTCATGCTACAAGTTATTGCTTCTTTTATGTTTATATAGTGATTTTCATCTCCTGAGTTTGGTGTTAGTATGAGAGTGGTTCTAAATGGAGATGTTCAATATTTAGAGTTCTGTATAACACCTCTAAGTGGGATAAATTGATTATAATTGAGAAAGCATGGATAGCTTAAAAGATTATTGTTTTGTTTGAGTTTTAAAAAGGATGATTTGCTTATTAAAAATTATTTTGAAAAGATTAGAACCTGTTGTAATTGTTTGAGTTTGATTAGTTTGTTTTGGAGTGAAATTAGAGGAACAAAACCATGTTTCAACACATTTTTGTTTAACCCAAGTAGGTGCAGGCAACACTAACACACTTTCTTAAAATGGCCATAAGTTACAGTAGAAAACACGGAATTGTGCATTGTATATTTTTTTGACGGTATAAGCCTTGCAGTCTAATTCTTTTTCAACAAATACATATTTTAGTTTAAAGTTGACTCAAAATCTGTCTCTGCAACTTAATGTTTTGTATTGTTATGTTATTTTCGAAATACTATAAGTTCTTCATCTGAAATTCATTTTACACTTATAACCTATCGAATTAAAGGTTATTAATTCTATTTTCGTATGGTATAAATCTCACAAATAATTACTTAGTGCACTTATACTAGTGTTCTTAGAAGTAGTCTTGGTAGTGCGTGGTTGAGGTGAAATTACTTAAACTGGTGAACTTGATGAGCTCTAATAAATTCTAAATCAATTTTGAATAAATTTAAAACTTATTAAAGGTATGAGTAACATCTTAATGTATGTTTGAATGAGAATTCTAGATCCTCTAATTGAGAGTTATTCATACATGAACATTCATGCATCTTTGTATACAAAAAGTTATGATAAGGTTAGTTATGGTCGTGTTTTGTACACTAGGTGTCGAAGAGGTCAGGCAATCGACTTTTAAACCTAGAAAGTGAGCATCTGTCTCCAATTTTTGCTATACGAAGACGGGATATATTTGACACTTAAGCTAATGTCTCTATAAATTGATACTTGTACTATTATTTATCTTATAGTATGTTGAATATACGAAATAGAAATTATGATTTATGAATTGTTCTGAGATACGAGAATCCGTGGGCAATATTTGGGATGAAGAAAATACAAATGTGTTTTAGTTCCATATTTTGGATATGAATGTGGCGTGGTGTCACATTGAGAGTATGATAATGTACTATAAGTGGTTGTAGCTCTGAATTGAGCATTGAAAGTTAGCTTTACCATTGAGCATTGTGAAATGGCCCTTACAAATGGTCAAAATCCTCTCCTCTGAGTAGGCTAAGACATTTGGGGTAACGGTACTATAACAACTCCTGATTGGGAGGTGAAAACAATCCCAGAAGCTATGAAAACATACTATATATCTTTTCGATATGCACCTATGATGTTTATATCTGTTATGAGGGAATTGAGATATAAATTGTTGATATTCCTCTTTTAAGAGATAAAATGTGATAACTTGAAAATTGTTATGGTTATACTTATACCTCTGTTATGAGGACAATTTTTGAACGTAAGAGATTGAAAAATGCGGTTATCAAATTTTGCCCATAAACTATTTTTTGCGTGCAAGTTTGTATTGATTTTGTTAGTAGCTTATTATTATTATATTACTATTATGTTATTATTATCTGGCGTGTGTAGGTATATGATTATAATAGTATTCTCTAAATTGATTATAAATAAGAGCTCGCTTGCCCATTAGGGTACGACTTTCCATTATGCTTAATATGGTATCAAAGCCAGGTTTCAATCCTGGGACCTGTGGGTTATGGGCGCCCATGTGACACTCGGTCTTGCTATTATTGTGGAGAGTAAGGACATTTACAGAGCTCGTGTTGGAAGCTACATGGGCGCCCGTCTTCATC
>JAOTRH010088576.1:0-16713 GCA_034768845.1 Heliamphora exappendiculata | reverse complement strand
CCTCCCCACCACCACCCACCCATCACGAACACCATATCCCACCACCACCGTAATCAACGCCACCGCCACCCTTCACCGCTGTCGCCCACACAGTTGCTATCATCGCTACCACTACTTCCTTTGTTGATACAAAAAATGATTTATTCTCTCTTTTTTATGTAAATCATTTTTGGTTATTTGATGGAAAATATTTCACAAAAAAGATATTTTATGTTGTTTCCATCAAACCAAACAATGAAAAATAAGTAGAGTATTTTACCAGAAAATATTTTAAAGCGAAACAAACGGAGCCTTGTACCAATTTTTTTCAATTTCAGCCATGGCACGACTTGGTTTATCCCCTCTAAAAAATGAAGTGGATGGAATTGCATTGTGATGTAGGACAATAAAAAACAAGCCCTTCAGAATTCATAACTAATGAATATTAGGAATCTACTCCTAAGGAAATTGTGATCTAAACGTATTCTAAGTAAATAATAATTAAATTCAACCATTCAATGATTTGAATTACAAGCTTAGGAGTCTTTAAATAGAATTTTGAGATAACAAAAAGAGAAATATGAAGAAAAGACAATCTTATCCTATCTAAATAAAGTTTATCAAAATAAATCTTTCTAAAGTAAATCTATAATAAAATAGCTCATTGTTTTTGAAATGTCTAAAGATAAACTATGTTTTAATGGTTAGGGTTTCTTCTTTATAAAATCCTAAGGCTAAGATTTTACTTGCCAAATGAAATTTTCGCCCATTTTCAGCCGACAAACATTTTTCAAAATACACACCATTGCCAAACAGTTGTTTGAAGGGTGAGGATTTGATGTTGATTCAAATTCTATGGTAGGGATTGCCTTTTGTTATTTACATCTCTTGCTCTTTTTCATCCAATGGCTTTAGATTGTAGCTCCTTTTCATTAAATGACTTGAATAGCATTTTTACCCCATAAAAATTTTGCCCAAAATCTTTCACAAACCCGCTCCTCTTTCTATTCATTTCATGCACCCATTCTTCTCTTTCACGCCCAAAATCCCAACCATAGTACTCTTCTCCGCTGTGCCTACTACGTCGCTACCGCTGCTTGCCACCACCTTTCGCCGCTGGTAAGTCCATCCCTCCCCTCTTCTCTATCTGTCATTCTATCTCTCACTGTCTCTATTTCTATCTTAATGATTTTATGGTTTCAATATTGGTTTTCCTCTGCGCCTTAGTCTCCAATGGCGATTGTATTTTTAACTATTGGGAAACAGATGTCTTGCTTTCGCTCTTCCTACATGGGCTACAAATAATCTTATTTAATTGTTCATAATTTAAATTGATACATGCTTAAATTGGATTGAATAATTTCATATTGTAATTTTCCTATTTTTGTTGCTTTTGATTAAGGTTAAAAGTGTGTGAGTAAAAATCGTTAGTGGTGTCAGGAGGCCGATAGTGAAATTTAAATTGTGATTGAATTAATTTTTGTTATTTCTCTTAATATTTTTTACTATGATTGTAAGTGTCTTTTGGCATGAATTGATTTTTTCATATGTTCCTGTCAATAGTGTTCTAGTATGATGTTAGTATCTTTCGGGATGTGTTATGTTTAGAAAAATAAGATTTGAGAGGTAATTAATTATTTGAATGCATAAGTCGTGCTTTAACAGTGTCATAAACATGAGTCGTACCAAAAAAACCCATTGTGAGTACCTTTGGGCATGAGCCATCCTCTAGTCATTAACATGATAAGTCTTAGAATAATAAATAAGTTCACAAACTAATAAACTAAAATTTAAAATAAATAAAGGTATACACAATTCTGATTTCCTACAAGAGCAAATACAAATAACCTATAGGGTGATCCTTGTTGTTTCTCATCATTTCACCGTGGTTGAGAAGAACTCGACTTTGGAGATTTAGAATTTTCATGCAATGCTGAAAACTAAGAAACCTCCGGTTACTTAACTATGATCTGTAGAAGAAATTGTGCAAAAACAACTATTGATGCTACTAGGGAGGCAATCACACCTTGCTGAACACACGTAGGCAACATAGAAGGCTCAATTTGTCTCAAGGAGGAAAAATATTATCTCCAAAAAAATTGACATTAGTACTCGTATTCAATGAGAATTTATCTAAACTTGCACGAGCATCCAATTTATGGGTAAAACAAGTAAGACAGGAAGTTTGGATAGATGGGGAGAAATCCGAATAGGACAAGATTGGTCTAAGATCAATGCCAACTGATATAGCAAAAGGATTAGGAGATGGAGAAACAAGGCATAGACTGGAATAGTCATAAAATAGAGTCATTTGATAAGTATCCATCTCCTTGATATATCCGCTAAGTACGGTCGTTATGGGGAAATAATATCGGTGTACATAGGTTGTTTTGGATGTTGCTTCGGCCAACCATCAGAGCGGCAACTTCGAACCAAGGTTACACCCCTTTCTCGTGTCGTAGACTAGGAAGACAAATAATCCCTCCTAGAATTATTTGTTCCCCACATGCTCACATTGACTGACTGTTGATTATGGGTTTGGTGAACAACGACGATAGTAGAAGCTTGGGAAAGTGGATTCGATGTGCCATGGTGGACCTTAACGGTAATTCTAATGCGCCACAGGCAGTGAAGCTAGATAGAAGTTGCGCTAGGAGCTTAGTGGAGGCACAAAGAGACTTTATATGTCATCGGTTATGGTTGGCAATGGCAATGGTAACTCAAGCATGCATGGTGATGATGGTATCCAGAGGTGATCAAGTGATGGTGGTGGGAGCTTGGGTCATTGTTGGTGGTTGTCAGCTCTCGTGTTAGGGTAAAATCCTTAGAAGATGAGGGACTACGGAGAATATGGTGTAAAGCCTGCTGTAATGGGGCTGGAGTTTTGGTTTGTGGCTATGAACGAAGAAGATGATTTTTTTTTTCCTCTTTGTTTTTCTCTTTTTTTATTTTTATTTTTATTTTTATTCCTTTCTTGAAGAAAACGCTATTTTTTTGCTATTTTTTTACTATAGAAATAGGACGCAAAACAAAATAGGAAGGAAATCAAGTTTTTATTTCAAATGAAATATTGAAGTAAATACAATACAATTAAAAGCTCGGAGCGTGGAATGACAACAAAAAATAAAAGAAATGTTGTCGCTTTCTTGGCGACAATTTTAGGTAAAATTTCATGGGGGAAGGTATGGAAAAGGGATGTACTTTGTCATGGTTTGGAAGATCTAAAAAAAAAAAAAGTCATGGTTTGTAGTTGGGCTCTATACTTGAACAATAAATCGTCGTGATTTGAGATCGATTTACTCTATAATACCGAGTTAATGCAGGACAACTTAATTTGAAATCTTCATTTAGGAATCCACACCTAAGAAACACTAAAAATTCACACTTAAAAGGCGAATTGGAATCCATACCAATTCTAAGCAAGTAATAATTTTATTCAACCATTCAATGATTCAAATTACAAGCTTGGGAGTCTTTAAATAAATTCTTGAAATAACAGAAAGATAAAATATGAAAGAAAGACAATCTTATCCTATCTAAATAAAGGTTATCAAAACAAATCTTTATAAAGTAAATCCTAAACATCATAAATGATAGAATAATAAATAAAATTACTAAATAATAAACTAAAAATAAAATAAATAAATATTCACAATTCAAATATCCTATAGGATCAAATACAAATAACTCATAGGGTGGTGCTCTTTGTTTCCCATCACAATGGCTATGCACTGGTGGCTTGACATTCTACATCTACTTGGGTTATTCATGTAGTTAGAATATAGATATATTGAAAGACAATGCATGCGTTGAATTCTATGTAGGTATCAATTAAACTCTATGATAGTAGAGATTGAGAAGTGATTTAATGTTAGGTGTATATAGGTAATTGCAAATATTTGAACAATTTTGCAATGACTAGGTGACCATTGACAAAGTTGTGTCACTAGGTCCAAGTACAATTGGGAAGCTAGAGCCAACCAGTCACATGTTAGTTGATGAGCATGTTGTAATCTTCCTGCCAGCTCATCATGTTAAAAATAAGACCAATCAAATTGGCTTCCATCGCTCTCGGGAGCCAAATAGTAGGTCTTTCAAAAGGATTTTAGTTGTCGTTAGGCTACAAGGACGGTTATAATACTAGAAAACTCGGCAAGTGAGAAATGGAACTGGTTCAAGGTAAATGTATTCAAATGTTGTTTACTTCAAAGAATTAATGATTTTGTTTATGTGGTGTGGGTAAAATGCATTTAAAGATGAAGGGTCATGGAAAATAGTTCAAACGTATGTCATTGAATAAGGGGTAGAAGTGGTTAGAGAAGAGGTATAAATAGTTTAGCTAAGAAGGCAAGGCAATCGGTTTTTTCAGAGCTCAAGTGCAATGGGTGGGGTGGAGAAGACAAAAAGAGTTGGGTTTCTTCTGTTCGGAACTTGATGTAATTGTACTTTTTCGTATTTGTATGGAGGATAGTCATGAGGTTCACACCTCGCTCATTGATAACCCCTATCTTATCATGCTAGAAGAGACGTAAGTTTGTTAGGTTTTGTTATTCAGTCACACACGATTGCACAAAAGCTCATCATTGTGGTTCACTCTTTTTAAATCGAGTCAACCGACCTACCACCATACTGATGTATGGTGTTTGGCGCAACCTTATCTCACTAGCTTTTAAACCATAAGACTATGACTCCCGCATAATAATGTTTAATTTGGTCCCTGGCCCTTTGGCCAACTCCTTATAAGCAGTTATAGGGCCTCCGGTGGAGTTCTCGTGCACTCCGAGGATATCTTGCCCCTAGCCCCTCACGTGTTGCAGATTTATGCTGATCTATACACCTAAACGTGGACTGTAGCATGAGGTGTTGTGATGTTTTGTAGAGATGTCTAGGAGCTCTGTAAGCTGATCTCTACACCTAAACGTGGATTGTAGCATGAGGTGTTGTGATGTTTTGTAGAGATGTCTTGGAGCTCTCAAGCTGATGTGTACACCTAAATGTGGACTGTAGCACGAAGTGTGGTAATGTTTTGTAGAGATGTCTAGGAGCTCTAGGTGGGGACATACCGCCGTCCATGTTTAGCATTGGGTGCGGGTACATGACACGGGTACGTCGGTACGATGAAATCTAAAAACATATGGTACGGGTGCGTTTGTGGTACGATGGTAAATTTATTTATTTTTTGTACTTTTTAGCATTACATTATATATATTCTAAATATAAAATTATTTTTAGTTTATGAGAGAAAAAATAAATGTTAAGATCATATTAGTATTGTCGTCCCAAAGTTGTGTTTTCTGTAATTGCTAGTTGGGATTGCAAATTGTAATACTTGTTGGGCTAGACGACAATTGCTATGATAATCGTATTGGTTAAAAGTTATTTTCGGCAGTCGCAAACCTTAAGAGAAAGTATTAGAAGATGTATTTTCTCACATAAATTTAAAATTTTAAAATTTTTATTAAATTAAATAATCTAAATTATGTTAACTCAAATTTATCTTTCTATTAAAAGAGATAACTTTTTATCTAAGAAGCACGGACACTTATACAAACGAAGCGTGTCATGTTGGACACGACACTCCTCGAATACTTTTCGGGCACTCCTAAATTCATGTCCTAACATTTTTTAAACGTATCTTAACTAAAAAAATTAAATTTATAATGTCATACATTTCCTCGAAACTTGATGGAAACTTTTTGAATTCTTCGAACGCACCATATGTGATGAATTTTTTCATAGTAATAATGTTTTGCATTATTCGAAATGTAAATTATGGACACTAAATATGTTTGGGTGCATTTCTAAGATGAAATATAAGTTTTGTAAATTTTATTAGCGATATGTTGTATATATTCAATTACCACTGAATAAATTATTTACAGATTTGACATATAATAAATATATACAAATATAAATTTTTAATGTGTTCTAAGCGTGTCGTATCCTGTATTTTTTAAAATTACTGTGTCGACGTGTCCGTATCGTGTATGTGGTGTGCCGTATGTCCGTGTCCATGCTACTTAGCTTATTATTCACTTTATAACTCTTTTAATTTTTAAAAGTTTCGTATAAATTCTTACATATCCATTCACATACCCAAAATGTATCGTTGCCATATCCAAAACGTACCAGTGCCGTACTCAATAACTGAAAAAGTTATCGGTACTTTCTTGGAGTACCTTGTACGTACTGATGCCGTATCCGGTACTGTACCCGGTGTGTGTACGGCACCATTTTCAGAGTACCTGTGCTTCATAGTTAGCACTTTTTTATTGAGAGGATCCAAGCACAAGCATCCCAGATAAGATAAGATTAGAAGCACATCAAAGAAATTGACACAGGGAACCATACTAGGAGAAGAGAACAAACATGATGTAGATCTGAATGATGTCTTATTAGGCAAATGTGGGCAGTACTGGCAGGTGAATAAAGAGGCCAAGGAGAGTGAGCATACAAAAGGAGGAGGTGGTTCTGTGGTGTTTTCTTAGTTTGACAATCAATCTTTTGCTTTTCTTTTGCCTTAATTTTTTCCACGTATCACCACAAAACCAGAACATCCAAGGACTAGTCCGGGAAACATTCTGAATTCACGCTGACAAATTTGAAGATATCAAAATGACTTGCTTGTTTATTTGACAGCTAATTACCTGTGTTCATTAAGGTTTCCTAAAACTCTAGTTTTGTGGCAATAAAAATACATGTGGAATTTACAAGCAAAAATAACAACCATGAACCATAAGAATTAACAAATGAAGAAAATGCAATTCATATTCTTGTAGTGCCATTTGTATGAATGAAATCCATGAAGTTAGGGTGAAAAAAGCTCTAGCCCAGTTAGAGTAGGGACGTGTTTAATGGACATGTAAACTGAACGGATTAGGGTGTGGGATTTGGAAATGATTTTGAAGTGTGCTATGGTACAGCGTTTTGACCTTTGTTTTTTGTTTTAGAGGCTTGTGCTAGTGTGATTGGTACAACTTTTTGTTTCAGCTGTGCGGTACAAGTAACTTAAATAAGTTGAAAAAACTCATTATTTGACTCAGGTTAATTTTTCTTTCATATTATCAATTTTCAGCTTTAAATTAATTGCACCAAATATTCCCTGATATATTTATGTTGTGCAAAATTTCCGTAGATATCTATTACATAAACGGAAATTAGGGTTCATTCTTTCAGTCGATCTGCAGCTCTATCCTCTTTCTGTTGTGTTGTCATGCTGGCAATCCACTTCCACTATACTTGCCGACACCCATTATTGTCGCCATAAATCATCGCATCAAGTATGATATCTATCCACAATCTCTAGGCCATTCTTCCCTCTCCTTTCTTTGTCCTCAGTAAGAATTCTCTCTCTCACCGTTTCACTCTCATAGAGAATGTGGAGAAGCCTTCAATAAACCCTTAATTTTTCAAAATGACTTCATGGATGTCATTCACACAAAGGGAACTACAAGATTATGAATTGCCTACTCTGCGTCTTCATTTGTTAATTCTTACAGTTATTTCATTGGTGCTCACGATGCTTCATGGGTCTGACCTTATGAGCAGACTTGTTTTCAATTTCTTGTCTTTGTTCTTTTTGTGGGCTTAAAGTCAAGCACTGGGGATGGCCTCATGGTTGGGCCTCTACACTTCCTCCGCTCATAGATGGATTTTAATCCCCACGTCTACTCCCCCTTTCCCTTTAGAAACCACTATGTAATAATTGTATTTTTCAGATAAAAGGAAGGGCTTAGGGCATGTTTCATTGCATGATTATTTTAGTAGGGGTTGAATTAGTGAAAGGAGTACAAGGGATAAATTATATCATGGAATAAAAGGTGATAGAGTAATGTGATAAAATATTATATATTATGGATTACGGATTACGAATGGTATCATGGATTCATGATGGATAAGTTGTACCATAGAATAAAGTGGATAAAAGATTAAATATAATAAGATCATATATCATAAAATTATTTATCTTGTATTTGATTAGTATGAGATAATTAATTAGATAAAGAGATTTTTTTTTTGAATTTTTGATTTATTAGGAAAAAATTACAGAGAATTATAATGTCGACAATCTCACACTCTCTTGGTTTGAGTTATTTCACATTTAATCCCACGTATTCAGTATAAATAATCCAAGTGGCCTAATCTCGAGACTTAAATTTGTGAACCAAACAACATACTTGGAAACATGTGGGGCTGGTCTCCTAGTATATTAATCCCCAGGTATTTATCCCACAACCAAATGTTGGACTAAAAAACATGTCGCCTTATTCCTTATCCCCCATTTTCTCCCTCAATCAAATGTGGCCCCAAAAGTCGAATTAGTTACTACATTCTGAAGCTATCCACTTGTTATTAGTAACATGGCATATCATTAGAGGCCGTGATAATTAACCGCTTTTATAAGTGGAGTGAATGTAAAGCTTAAAAGTTGTAAATACATTGGATTTAGAGTGCATTTAGAGCTTTTTTCTTGGTTGAATTCGCAAATTCAAATTCAAATTCAAATCGGTGAATTTCCTGCAATTTATCTCCTAACCTGCAATTGATAGTAGAGTGTAACCCACCACTGCAAGTAGGTATTGGCTTTGATCAGTACAATTGATTGTAAATGGACAAATCCTGTGCTTCAAATCAACATATCATTGGTTTTAATGGATATTGTTGTACATTCACATTTTTTTCCTTGACAAAAGTAGAGATTGAGTTGATAACAACTATGAAGCGACACTTCTACGAAGAAGCCGTGTCGTGTCGGACATCCATGTCGAACATTCTTCGGACACTCCTAAATTTGTATTCAATACTTTTTAAACGCGTGTTAATAAAAAAATTAGATTTATAATGTCATATACTTTTTTGACACTTGACAGATATTTCAACGACCCTTTTTGAATTCTCTGAACACACACGTGATGAATTTCTTCATACTAATAATATTTTTCATTATTTGAAACACAAATTATAAACATTAAATATGTTTTTGACACGTTTATAAGATGAAATATAGTTTTTTTTTAAATTTCTTTATTATTCATTATTTGAAACACAAATTATAAACATTAAATATGTTTTTGACACATTTATAAGATGAAATATAGTTTTTTTTAAAATTTCTTTATTAGTGATATACTGTATATTTTTAGTTATTACTAAATAAATTATTTGTATATTTGACATATAATAAATATATACAAATGCGAATTTTTAGCATGTCCAAGGCGTGCTGTGTTCTGCAATTTTTAAAAAATTAATGTGTCGGTGTGCCAATATGGTGTTCATATCGTGTTGCATCGCATGTGATGCAGAATACAAATGACCATATATAATTTTATTGTAATTATTTAATATTTAATTTAATTTTATTAATTAGAATTTTATTTAGTTTATGATTCTAGTTATTTTTTCAATAAGGTTTTATTTTTATTTTCTTTTCATTTAGGATTCTAGATTATATTAAGATTTTATTATATTTTTTTAGGATTTTAATTTCCTTTTTAGATTAGACTTTTAAGCCTATAAAGAAGAGGCTCATATGATTGTGATGTTTTAATCAGAGTTTGAATTAATAAAAAGTTGAGTTTTAAGGCTGAGGCCTTGTGTTAGAGTTTCGACCCTTGTTTGCTACCTTTCACCATTCTCATCCATTCCACGTGTTGCATTAGCATGTCTACGTCCATGCTAGTGTCTTTCATGTCTTGCACACCCTTTTGCTACACCCCCGAAAGACTAATGGTATGGTGTATAACTTTTATGGAATTATAATTTAGAGAGCTTGGTGAAATATTATCATACTAAATGAACATGCTGTAATTATCAAATGGTGAAGATTTGTCTAGTTTTCACTTTTGTATGAAGTATTATGTTTTGTGAGTTATTCTTCTAAAAGATAGGAAGAAAATCAAAGTCGAGATGAAAAGAACAAGTACAAAATTAGTATAAATGAGCAAGGAACACAATTTTTGGCCTTTTACAGGCACTATCGTGCCGAGTATGGACTGCCATTAATAATGACACCCCCATCTATCCTATGGGACAAAAGGGCCATTTTTCTATTTGACCACTTGAGTCGTGAGCAGGTTGATGAGATGGACTGGGCGTTCAAAGATCTAAATGGGCAATTGTTCCAAGATCTAGAACCTCTGTGTCCTGGTGCTATCCTCAGCCCGGTGGCCTCGGTAACCGTGGGAGCAGGCAAGAGATGGTTGTTCATCATAGGCAACTACATGAAGCATCGATTGTTGCGCCCTAATCATGACTGGTTGATGAGTATATTGCGTCGACTCGTCAATAATGGGACCTATGATCAAATGAAACCCCTCAGATGGGTAACAGGTTTCAAGAATGTATATAGTTTCGACTTAAAGTCTTCCACGGATAGGTGGCCTAGGATGGTCATCTATTCAATCTCATCTGAATTGTTTGGTCATTAGGTGGTTTCCGCTGTCGTTTTATGTTAATGTTTAGAATTGCCTGACCGCCCGATCGTGATGAACCTTTAGGCATTGGTTAATGGGCATCGGCTAACCCTAATAACAGCGTAGCCATGCCATAATAGAATCAGGGAAAGTCTGAAATAGTAAAGCCCTTGATTCACTCACAATTCTTGGGAGAAGTTGGCTTGACGATTCAATGGTGCTATTTCTCGAGATTGGACTCCAAGTCACTGTTTGATTCATTTGACTGAGTGGAGATAGCTGTGGAAGCAGCAATCCCTCTCCTCCTGAAGGAGAGAAGCTTTAAGTAAGTAGGGACCGCGGGAGTAGCAAACTAGTCCCATCTTCTCTCTCTCTCAACTCAATAGTATAGATGCATCACTCGACTCTGTGGATTTTATTTATTTCGGAAGAAACATTTTCATTTCCTAAGCGACCGAAATGAATCATTAGTAAAAAAATTTGGTGTTTCCTTCGAAAAATACATACTTAAACAAATCTTATTGAAAGAAATTTAAACATTTTATAAATATGTTTTGATATTTTTTAGAAAATTATAGATGATTGTATTTTAATTTATTAAAAATAATATTACTAGTATTACTACTGCCTAAGTGAAAATTTACATCTTATTTTATTGTGATATGACACTTTTTCGAATCATTTACACATGTATTTAATAAAATTAAATATTTGATTATACATAAAAATATTAATTCATAAATTAATTTTTATGCTTTAAAACTTGTTTTCTTATGTAAATAACTACACAAATCTCTATATGTTTAATTGATCAATTATTAGTTTTTAAAATAGAGATTTCAACTTATATTTCCAAATCTCTCTAATTTTATCACGTTTGAAATGTTCTTGAAACGGTTTCGAAAGGATTCCGTTTCTATACTAATCGAAACAACATACCAAAACGAAATCTTGATCTTTGCAAATGAGATAAATCCCTCTTATAATGAATTACAATGACGACAGATGCCAGATGTATAAATCTTATAAATAGGGTTCATTTGGTAGCACTTGTTTTTTTAGCATTTTTGCTTTTTTAACCAAAAACTAAATTGTTTTCCTATTTTTAAGTCACTTGTTAGGTGACCTTTAAAGAGTGTCATTTGGTAATAACAATAAACTTTTTAAATCTTTTGATGAGTATGCTCTTTGTTAATCGGCATTGTAAGTGGTTCATAGTATTTAAGAAGGGTAATGCCATCTTTTCATAGCGATATTGGGATCCAGTTTTATGCCCACTTAAAAAAGCTAAATGTAGTTTTTCATTTTTATTTTTGTTCAACCAAACAATTCATGTTAACTTTTTTTCTTTATTTATTTTTTATGAAATAGCCTAAAGGTAGCTTTCTGAGCAATTTGTCACTTGAAACCTCGGTCCAACGTGTAATTTAGCGATTGCATGCATATTCCTGTATATCCATTAGTACATTATCCATATCTCCTAAAAGAGAACTAGCGTTTTAGAAAGAAATTTATTGCCTTCTCTCTCTCTCTCATCTGAAGATTCCCCGCTTGTGAAGATGAAGCTCAAACAATTGGAAGGTCTTCTTGGAACCCTTCAACAGTTCTGCAACCCAAAGGTCTCTCTCTCTTTCTCTCTACACCAGTGCACATGCATATCTGAATTAATTTCCGTCACTGAAATGAATAGTATACTCCGCTTCTTCTGCAGATTGAACTAGAACAATACCCAACTGGACCCCACATCGCTTCTAGGATGTTATACACTGTATACTCTTCTCTTGCTCATGTTTTTCAGCTTCTTCTTTTATATAGTTTCTTCACCTTTGCTTCAGTTTATGTTGTCAATGTTTTATTTTCTAGAGGTTTTTTGGTGGGTAACATGTTTCTTCCTTTGTGTTTTATAAAATTGTGATGTAAAAACTTGTTTTTGGGAACCGGTTAGGCAGAGAATTCATTTGGAGATGTGACCAACAAGGTGGTGGCAGATTTTGGTTGTGGGTGTGGCACATTGGGTCTTGCTGCTGCCCTCTTGGGTGCAGAGTGAGTTCTATATTCCCGTTTCTTCGTTTCTGTTTTTCCAAATTGGTTGTCACTATTAAATTTCGGTTAGAGTTGTGAAAAAAAGCATTTATAAACTAATAAAGTGTGTCTGATACTTGTGCTAATGGTATGTTACTGGTCTTTTTAGTATAAATGGTTTTCCATTAATATATTTTATGCGTGTACATAAGTTTGGATTTGAACTTATATTGTTTTGAGCAGACATGTTGTTGGTTTTGATATTGATGCTCAATCCATTGAAATTGCTTCTATAAATGCAGGAGATCTTGAGGTACTCTTGATTTTTTATTATTGTTAGTATTTAAATCCAAAATGGTTTCTTTTGCTGGCTTGTTTTGATGTAACCCATACAAAGAAATCTCAGCTTTATTACACTGGCTGATTGATGTGATTTCAACAAGTGGGTCTCTATATCTAAATCACTTGTGTTTAATGGCAGTGAACTGATATATTGTCGTTCTCTTAATTGTTCAAAATGCAGTTATACGTGGACTTTGTTCAATGCGATATGAGGAATTTAAGTTGGAGAGGTATGCGCCCCCCCCCCCCCCCCATGCCAAAACTTGCACAATGAGAAATCCCCCGGGCACACTACATTTCTTCTTTTTGAAGCCTCATGTCAAATTAGGCGATGCGTTTTCTCTAATTAGCCCAGCACAAAAACAAAATTGAAGAATAAATAAATAAAGTGTAACGGCAGGGGCACAAATCTCTCTCTCTCTCTGTATGTGGTTATGTGAGAGGGAGAGACCTGACACATGCTACAATGTCAGTATGCATCTGTTATTGGTGGTTCTGAAAAAGATAGGGTTTCACTGGTAGAGTTTTTTTAAGGTAATGTGTTTCTGCATTCTTTGTTTGTCAACCCGGTTATACAATAATTTATGAATTATTCAGTGAAGAGGTGGATAGGCTTACAGTTTTCGTGAAGATTTGCTCCCCCCCCCCCTTACACACAACACACAAAAAAAAAAAAAAAAAACAACCAAGCCAAATTAAGTATTTGTTCCAATCAATTGAGGTCGGTGCGGGTGTTTTCTGGAGGATGGTGCACCGAATATCTATTGCATTTAGAAAAATGCTTTTTTCTTTTATCAAAACAAAAAATCCAAGATACCCGAGTACGTTTTTAGAAAAATGGAGTTGTCACTTGGCTTTTGAGAAAAATCAAGAAAAACAAAAAGAAGGCCACAGGTCTTTCAAAAACGTAACAAGAGAAAAATAAGGTTTGGGGGCTAAGGTACGAAAAGGGAAGGTATTGGGCACTCTTTTCGCCTAACCGTGAGGTTGACCTCTATTTTGTCAATGTTAGTTCTTGTTTTAAACTTTTCAAAGGTAACATATACAGAATATGCGGTTAAGTAGAGTCCATACAAAAGCAAACAAAGAAGAAAAATCCTAACTACCATCCTAGGGGTCATACGACTTGGTTATCATTTTTAAACATGTCACATGTATTGTTTGAGCAAAGAAAAACGAAACGAAAAGTATGCGATTAAATGTTAAACGAAACAAGAAAAAGCCTAAGGGTCATACAATGCAGTTTTTTTACTTTAACATGCTATTTATAGATTGTACAGAAAGAACAGAAGGGATTCGAACACTGTTTTTAAGCTACTGGACATACAGAAAACTCACGACCGTAGCAAACAATGTTGCGGCCGTGACAAAATAAGTTACAAAACTGGCGGCCGTGACAAACTATATGGTAACCGTAAGAAAAAGAGATGCAAAAGGTCACGGCTGTGACCAGAAAAGTTGCGGCCAGGGTATTTTTGAGGTTTTAAGGAGGTGTTCAACATGCAAGGTCCAAAGGGTCTCAAGGGGATAAGACACACAGAACAGAGATCACAACCCAATTCATCAAGGCTGGATTTACTATTCATTACTCCAATAGCAATATAAGTGTTAAGACAAAATGCATAAAACATTAAAAATAGATAACAAAAAGCTTTAAACACAGTTTTTATGTTACTGGTCTCACAAAAAGTTCACGGTCGCAACAACAGAATGTTAGACTGTGACAAAAAATGAAGAGAAAGGTTGTGGCCGAAAGCAAATAAGTAGCGGCTGTAATATTAAGGTCAAAATAACTCAGGGTCGTGACAACCAAGGGTCGAGGCCGTCAAGTTTTAAAAATCACAGACTTTTTTTTGTGCGTTAAGTATGCCAGTGAATACAAAAATGGATTGAAATATACGTCCTATGCAATACAGCAAGTTACAGTCATACTGTTTATGAAAGGAAACTTATATGAACATGTTTTGATTGAAATGAATAAAATAGAAAGAAACAATGAATGGAAACCTTAACCGTGACACCCTTGGGAGAGAGAAGATGAGGGTTTAAAGTAGTGTCACGGTTTTCCTAAGGTTATCTCGTGTAGACAACCACCTTGGATGTCTTCTCGGATGTGGATGACGAGAATCGCCAAGCAATTCGTGCTCCAAGGCCTCACCAATGCTAGCAAAGTCACGAACAAGGTCCAGAAGTATCGGGAATATGAGTATTGGGTGTATCGGAATATCGGGTGGAAATCGGATTCGGTAGAGTATAGGTTTCCAGGTATTTCTTTTTTCTGGTTTCTGTGAGAATGGCGCCTATTTATAGGCAAAGAGGCAACACAGATATTCTCTGGAATGCTGTCACTTGCCCAAAAAGGTGTCACTTGTCCAAAAAGGTGTCAAACTCGCGGTTGCGATCTTTAACTGTACGAACAGTGTCGGCCACTACCTTTATGGCATGGATAGTAACAGTCGTGACTTTCAAAAGTCGTGGTTAGATTTAGGATTTTGAAAATGTGGCGGCCATGACAAAAGGAAATCGCGGTCTACTCTAGGATCACAAAAAGGTGGTGGCCGTGAGAGTAAAGACACAGCCTGTTTTAGGGTTTTTGAAAAAGGTGGCAGAAGTGAGGATCATGGATGTCGCGGCTTGAAGGTTTTTGGTGGTTTCTTAGGTTTTGAATCGAATTCCTGACTTTGCTTGCTTGAGAATATCCTTGAGCAGAATTCCAATGTTTTTGTCATTAAGGAGCATTTGAAACGAGTGCCTAAGATTCGACTTGGTCAAATTGGGATGTCTACAGTCGGCTACATGAATCATTTTACACCATTTTGCTATGTTAACTGTCATATTTTCAGCTAGTTTTAATAAATTCATATATTTTTTTAATACATCATTTCATGTCAATTTAGGTATATCACTTCCCCTATTGTTTTCATTATTCATGATCTTGTCACTTTTATCTTTGTATGTATTCTGTTAAGAGAGAATAATTGATTAGTAGAAAGCTTAACCTCACAATTAGAGAGGTCCACTATATATATATATACTAATTACAAAGATACAATAAAACCCTAATGGGCCTTTATAGCTAACGGGTCTATGTACAGATAATATAATATCGCTAACACTCCCCTTCAAGCTGGAGCGTAGATGTCAATAATGCCTAACTTGTTACAAATATAATGGACTCGGGGACCCACTAATGACTTAGTAAAGATATCTGCGAGTTGTTCTGTTGTCTTCACATGACCCAAGGATATAATACCCTTTTGACACTTTTCACGGACAAAATGATAGTCAACTTCAATATGCTTTGTCATCTCGTGAAATACTGAGTTATTAGCGATATGCATAGATGGCTGGTTATCACACCACAACTTTGTAGAGTCTATCATAGGCATGCCAATTTCTTCTAGGAGCTGTCGCGTCCGCATAACCTCAGTAGTTGCCATTTCTATGGCTCGGTATTCAGCTTCAGCACTCGACCTTCCCACAACGTCTTGTTTCTTGCTTATCCAAGAAATCAGATTCCCTCCAAGAAATATAGAGTATCTTGAGGGCGATCGTGTATCACTAGGAGATCTCGACTAATCTGCATCCGAATACCCCTTCAGATTGAGATGTTCATGATTCTTGAAAACCAGTCCTTTACCAGGATTAGTTTTCAAGTATCGCAATATACGAAGCACCGCCTGCCAACGATTTGTTTTCGGAGACTCCATAAACTGACTCACCACACTTACCGCAAAGGCAATAACTGGACGTGTCATGGTGGTGAGATAATTCAATTTTTTCACTAGCCGTCTATATCTACTGGATGAGAGAATAACTCACTATCATTGTCTTTGTCCAACTTTTGATCCGGATCCATAAGAGTCGCACTGCCTCTACTTTCCTGAAACCCTGCCTCAGATAGGATGTCAAACACATATTTCCGTTGAGAGAGAAAGATACCATCTTTCTTCTG
>JAOTRH010088555.1:0-16713 GCA_034768845.1 Heliamphora exappendiculata | reverse complement strand
CATCTCGAGAAGGTGACGATTCTTCCGTTCTGCAACACCATTCTGTTGTAGTTTCTATATTTTTTCCCAAGGCTCGCGAACCTTCCAACTTATCTTGATAGCTCGATCGAGCGGACCCCCACCGTTCCAGGGGTGATCCCTGAACCTGAAATTCAGCAAATTTCCTTTAGGCTAAACCCCAAATCTCCAACCTTTACCTCATTTCAACTTTTACCATTAGCATGTTATCATAATTTATCATTATTTACTGCTTACAATTATTCTAAAACTCATTAATTCGTTCACGATCCTCCATATTATTAGAACTCACAATCTAATTTTTGTCACACCACAGTATTGAACTAAAAACGAAAATCAATAAAATAAATGCGTACCGGGTTATCACAACCTTCCCCCTTAGGAATTTTGTCCCCAAAATTCGATCCTCTATAAGGCTCAAAGAGCTCGGGATGTTTGGACCTAATATCCGACTATCTTTTCCAGGTTGTTTCATCCACACCATGATGTCTTTTCCCGTAAGACTTGTTGCCGGGCATCGAGAATCTTCACTAGTGGTTCTTCGTAAGAAACATCTCCTCATAATCTTAATTCTGACCAATCTATCATATGTGAGGGGTCGGGCTCATATTTTCGTAACATCGACACATGAAAGACATTGTGTACTGATGAAAGCCGCGGTGGTAAAGCTAGTCGATACGCTATTTTCCCAATTCGTTCAAGTATCTCGAAAGGTCCTATAAACTGTGGTGATAACTTTTTGCTTTTGCCAAACCTTACCAAGTCTTTCTTTGGTGACACCTTTAGAAATATAAAATCCTCTACTTCAAATGATAATGATCGTCTCTGTCTATCGACATAACTTTTCTGGCAACTCTGAGCTGTGATCAAATGCTTTCGAATTGTAGCAATCTTTTCGGTTGTTTCCCTCACCAATTCAGGGCCTAGCAATGAGGCTTCTCCAACTTTGATCCAACACAATGGAGATCTGCATGGTCTTCCAGGCAAGGCTTTGTATCGTGCCATCTCGATACTGGCTTGATAACTGTTGTTGTATGCGAACTCAACGAGGGGTAGGTGATCTTCCCATGAACCACCAAAGTCCAACACACATGCTCGTAACATATCTTTTAAAATTTAAATCGTACGCTCAGACTGTTCATCGGTTTGTGGGTGAAAGGCGGTACTAAAAAGTAAACTGGTTCCCAAAGCTGCCTGCAAGTCTTGCCAAAATCGTGAGGTAAATCGGGGGTCTCTATCTGATACTATCGATATGGGTATGCTATGCAATCGTACAATCTCTTAAACATAGAGTCTTCCTAGCTTGTCCACCAGGTCGGTTGTATGTATCAAGAGAAAATGTGCAAACTTCATCAATCGATCTACAATCACCCATATTGCGCTGCGTCTCTTTGGTGACCTAGGATGGCCGAAAACAAAATCCATTGTCATGTGTTTCCATTTCCATTTTGAAGCTTGTAATGGTTGAAGCATGCCCGCCGGTCATTGATGTTTTGCTTTTACATGTTGACATGTGAGACACTTAGCGACAAACAAAGCCACATCCTTTTTCATGCCTTTCCACCAAAATTGTCGTCGAAGAACATGATACATCTTTGTAGTTCCTAGATGCACTAGGAGTCGAGAGTGGTGAAAATCTCGTAGCACTTTTTCACGACAAACCTCAGGTACAAACAGTCTTCCCAAAAATCTCAAGCATTGGTTCGATAAATTGGTCCATCCTTCGGCATTTCCTTATTGGTGACATGTTCCCCGTACATTTGTGCTTTTTTATCAAGTTGTTAGGCCTCCATGACTCGATGTACCGGTATAGGTTGAGAAACCATAGCGGACAAGGTAACACGATCCTCGGTCTCACCAAGGTTAAGGTCAAATTCTCTAACCTCTTCCAACCTTTTCCACTCCTGTATCGCGATATGGGCTAAAGACTTCAAAGACTTTCAATTGAGAGCATCTGCGACAACGTTCACCTTACCTAGATGATACAGCAAATTAAAATCATAATCTCCTAGATATTCCATCCATCTTCTCTATCTCGAATTTAAATCCCTCTGCGAGAATAGGTATTTGAGACTCTTATGATTGGAGAAAACTTCAAATCGTTCTCCATAAAGGTAATGTCTCCACATCTTTAGCGCAAAAACAACTGATGCTAACTCTAAATCATGTGTTGGGTAGTTCCTTTCATGCGTTTTTAGTTGCCTCGATCCATATGCCACAACTTTTCCATGCTGCATCAGAGCACGCCCTAACCCTTCATGAGACGCGTCATAATATACTTCATAACCAAGACCCCTCTCATGTATAATCAGTATCGGCGCACTGGTCAATCGATTCTTTAATTCCTAAAAAGCCTCTTCACAAGCATCATTCCACGTGAATTTGACTCCTTTTTGAGTAAGTTGTGTTAAGGGTGACGCTAAACAGGAAAAATCTTTTACAAAACGACGGTAATACTCTGTAAGGCCCAAAAAACTTCTTATATCAAACACTCTATGGTCTTTTCCAATCTTACACGGCCTTTACTTTAGATGGATCAACAGTTACTTCATCTTTCGACACAACATGTCCCAAAAATTTTACTTCGGGCAACCAAAACTCATATTTCTCATACTTGGCATAAAGCTTGTGCTCTCTTAACAGTTAAAGCGCCACACGTAAATACTCCTCATGGACTTCTCGATTAGGGGAATAAATCAAGATGTCATCAATAAAAACTACTACAAACTGATCTAGGTAAGGCCAAAAAATTCGATTCATCAAATCCATGAAAGTTAAGGGAACATTCGTTAAACCAAAGGGCATCACCAAAAATTCATAGTGTCTGTAACGGGCACAAAAAGCGATCTTAGGTATGTCATCCTCCCTGACTCATAATTGATAATAACCCGACCTCAAATCGATCTTCGAAAAACATGCAGAACCCTTCAATTGGTCAAATAGATCATCAATCCTGGGCATTGGATATTTATTCTTCACCGTAACTTGATTCAATTTTTGATAATCGATACATAATTGCAATGAGCCATCTTTCTTTTTAGCAAACAATACTGGTGCTCCCCATGGCGAGACACTAGGGCGAATGAAGCCCTTGTCTAACAAGTCCTGCAACTAAATCTTCAGTTCTCTCAACTCCACTGGAGCAAAACAATAGGACGGCACCGATATTAGAACAGTCCCTAGGATAAGCTCAATTGAAAATTCAACTTCTTTATGTGACGGCAGTTTGAACAATTTTTCTAGAAATACGTCACTAAACTCGCTCACCACCAGTGGAAGCTCTCCTCGGACGAAAGGATCATCCTTAGACAAAAGGGTGGATAGAATCGTATGCACATTTGTTAAGTGGTTCACGTCACCAGGTCGAGGTGTCATCTTATCATCTTTATCCCCCACGTAAAAGAAAGAAACTCCTTCTGGAGTATACAAGAAAATCATTCATCGATCACAGTCAATAAACGCACGAAATGTAGTTAACCAGTCCATTCCAAGAATAATATCAAACCCTGACATCTTCAGCACAATAAAGTTGAACACGAGATGACGATCGGCTATTACTACTTCACACCCTCTACATACATATCTCAACGTTGTACTGTCACTGATGGGTGTTTTGATATTTATAACAACGTTTCACATCTCAATAGGTAAACCCAAAGCAGATACGAATGAAGAAGAGATAAATGAACGTGATGCACCAGTATGAAATAACACACGAGCCCAAGAATTAAAAACTAATAAAGTACCGAAGTACCAGTTTCTGCTATGGCATAGACCCTTCCTTGGACTCCAGATGTCTGTCCCCGTCCTCTGCCCATAGGTTGACGTACGGATTGTACTAAAGAAACCTTCCTGGGAAACCTAACTATCTGCGTCCCGGTCTGTCGAGTTGGATGGTCGTATATCTACCGTTGAGTAGGTTGCGTAGTAGATGTTTCCTGTCTAGTTCTTCTTTGTAGACACTCACGTCTAACGTGCCCCTCTTGACCACACTGAAAGCATCTAATGGGTCCCCTCTCCTGAGGCTGCCCTTGTGTCGAGTTCTGTTGTTGTCCTGGTGCTTACTTTCTTTGTGAACATTCTCTAGCCTGGTGTCCTTGATGTCCATAAACAAAACATGCAACTTCCCTTCGCTCCAGTCGTGCCGTTGAGGCCACAAATGGGGTAGGTACGGAGCGTTGGGTCTAATAAGATCTATGCAGCGTTGAGCTAGTATTGCCCTGTTTCGATCTTCGCTTCTTATAAGGTCGTCCTTCATATTGCGTTGTTCTAGCCACCGATAGTTGCCTCTTTTCATGATCCTACGATTGTTTTCCATAGCACTTTCTATTACCATGGCTGTCTCAACTACTTTCGAGAAAAAATTGGAACCCTACCACTTTCTCTCAGATAGTGGGTCGTAAACCCCTTTCGAACCTCTTAGCCTTCAATTCCTCCATTAACACCATTTCTGGCACAAATTTTGACAACCTTGTGAACTTTGATTCATATTGCAAAATGAACATATTTTCTTGTATTAACGATAGAAATTCCTCTCTATACGTATCTCGAATGGACTCTGGGAAATATTTTTCCAGGAATATTACCGTAAACGCGGCCCATGTACCATCTGTCATCGTCTAAGCAAACTCCCACCAGTCATTTTCTTCTTCCCGAAGTTGTAAAGTAGTGAAACCAACCCTAAAGTCATCTTCCACTATTTGTAGAGTATCTAAGATCTGGGTAACTACCTTTAACCATTCCGTCGCCATTCCAGGTTTAGGTTCCCCAGCATAAGTAGGAGGGTTTAACCGTTGAAACTCTCTCATCATCACTGCAGCCCTTATGTCTACATCCCGTGCTCCCCCTTGGTTAGCCCCAGCCCCAACTAAAGTCCTCAAAGCAATTAGTATTTGTTGATCCACTTCTGTACCCCCAACTGGTTCATGCGAGGCGTTGATATCCCCTTCTTCAAGAACCGACGCTCTTTTGTGCCCCCGGCCGCGACCGCGACCTCGGCGTCTACCTCCTTCTTGCTTAATAGGCATCACCATATGAAAACAAAATGATCGTCAATACATAATTCGTAAACAAATCGACACTCCGTTCCTGAATGGATTCAATTTTAAGCGCAAACAGGGCTAACTCTACTCAAATTTAATCACACTGACACATAAACACAGGCCGAGGGAAAGCCTCGAAGTAACGCGACAATTCGAGCAACTAATTCAGATTTCTCATAGAAAGAACGTCAGCCAAACGCTTTTCTATTTAGAACCCCAAAGTAGTTGATTGGACACCAAATGGCAATCCACATCACCCCAAGACTCAACCTCCATGCTCATATAAACACATAGTATGCGCAAAACAATACAACCACAATCCCATGCAAGCACACAAACCATGTCATGTAGTGGTGCCTAATGATCATCAAACACATCTCATAAAAAGGTCATCCTCACTTTTCGCAGCTCCCAAGTATCCGAACCTAGAGCTCTGATACCATTCTGTCACGACCCAATCCTGGGTCCATGAACTAACCCCAAAACATGTCATTCATAAACTATATCCATTGGAAATGCCCCAAGAAATAATAAAATATTCTATATAACATTTAAAGGATTTAAATAAAACGATCCAAGTTCAAAAATTTACATACCCAGGTTTACCACAAAAGTTTGAGATAATATACATTCAACGTTAACTATCACTTTCATTACATCACTTCCATTAATTTCATATACAACAAAACAAAGATATCATAGCCCCCATTCTTTGCCATTTCCAAAATCATCCATAGCTTTGTTATCATCCCGCTCTTCGGCACCTGAAATTTATTTGACATATATACATGAGCTGAAACTCGTAGAATAAAGATTAACTCATATAGAATGCATGATTTGTGAGGTGTAATAGGTATAACAAAATGAAAATGCTCATTTTTACCAAGTCATTTCTTTTAACACACGCATACTCACGCACACCCGTATTTGTTTCCATTTATCCATTCGTTTACCATTTATAACTCCTTCATGTTCTTTCCCAATTTTTCACAAAATTGTATCGCCTCTAATGAATCGGTGTTGAGTGCAGCTTATAGAAACCTCTCCCTATTAATCTCAATAGGCTACGCGAAGCCATTAAATAATAGATAGCTCTATAACTCACCATGACACAACACCACATTTTCGGGATTAACCCGTGGGCATGTGGTCCCCATTTTGCGTAAGTTTCCAGTCTTTCACTGCAGAGCCGCTAACCCAACTTATTCCACATCAATCCGTACAGTTTATTTCAGGTTAATTATTCACAACCCGAGAGTCCAACCTATAAATAGTTTCTCTCCCACTCATTACAATAATACATCATTGTGATCCCAAACCCAAAATTACCATCACAACTTTCATTATACAATTTCTCATTTCACAACTTTCATTACATAGTTTCTCATAAATCACAATGTTATCAATTTTTTATAGATCACAATGTTGCCAAATACTCGTAACACAAGGTTGATACCAAGAGGACCACATCATTTTAAAAGGTTCACACCCACCAAGTATATATATACATATATCAATTTGAAACTCACTTTGGTTGTAAAAAAAAATCCAATCAACAGGTCCAATGCAAGCATCTCAACTCAATTTAGATATATCTATAGATGTGTCGTAAGCTAAAGGGATTATAAATTTAGTAAAAAGGGCCAATAATAATGAAAATAACTTTTTCTAAAATATTCGGCTAAAAATTGGTGAAAATGGTTAAGAAATTTTGACATATCCTCACTATTTTAATAATAAATTTTTTTACAAAAATACCTTCCTTGTGAGAGTAGTCTTGTTGGACAGAGAACTTCCGGAGCTTCGATTTTAGTACAAAAATGACTCAATTCAGAGTATGAATGAAGGAGATATGATCAAAAAAATTGGCCCTGCGCAGCCAGTTTGTTCGAGCGGATGTCGGGAGCTCGAGTGCCGAACTTTCTGCTATGTGAGCGCTCGAGCGGACAGGGCTCCGTTCAAGCGCACTAGCACCCAAGAGAACCCCAGATTTGCCCATGTTTTGAGTTTCAAACCTCCAAACACATAACCATTTATCAAACATGCTTCAAACACTTACACACTAAATTCAAGTCTCAAAACCCTTTCTTGATGCCAAAAATTATCAATTTCATGGGTATTCACCTCCCAAAAATCTCCATTTTTATGAAAATTAACCCAACACACACAAAAACCCACCAAGAGGTTAATTAAGCATGCAATGGACTCAATTTTTACTCATATACAGAAAATATCGACCCAAATCTAAGCAAGACATGTGAGATAATCTAAATCCTGCATTGGATTTGCTCGAAAGATTATGATTTCTTCAAATCTCTCTCCTAGGGTTTGGATGTATGGTTTTCTTGCTCGATCAAGGCTTTATCTTCAATCTCCTCACTCCAAAGCTTGATCTTCACCTCGCTCACCTTGGATCAAGCCTTAATCTTCAAGATTTAAGAATGGTGGATTAGGGTTTGGAGATATGGTGGCCCTTTCTCTCTCAAAGTAGAGAAGAAGAGATGAAAGAAGAGAAAGGAAGAAGAGATGAAAAAAGAGAAAGGAAGAAGAGATGAAAAAAGAGAAAGGAAGAAGAGGGGATATGAGGAGTCTCGCATGGATGAGTAAAAAATATAGGAGACTTATATATATATATATATATATATATGGAATATATAAGTTGGAAGGTTCGCGAGCCTTGGAGAAAAATATGAAATATATACATATATAAATAAGCGAACCTTGGGGAAAATTATGTATATATATATATAATCCATATACTAAACCAGAAATTTCTAACCTAGCGGACCCCCACTGCTCGAGCGGTGATCTCCGAACCTGAAATTCAACAAATTTTCTTTAGACTAAACCTCAAATCTCCAACATTTACCTCATTTCAACTTTTACCATTAGCATGTTATCAAAATTTATCGTTATTTTAGTTCTTACAATTATTCCAAAATTCATTAATTCGTTCATGATCCTCTATATTATTAGAACTCACAATCTAATTTTTGTCACACCACAGTATAGAACTTAAAACGAAAATCAATAAAATAAATGCATACCGGGTTATCACACACGGTACCCATCTTGCACAAATTTTCGATCTTTTACTGCGGAGCTAGTCAAGCCCAACTTATCACATCAATCATTCTCGGTTCAATATTTAATTAATCATATCAATATTCTTTAATCAACTGGGAGATCGTCTCCCCAATTTAATTCCAAATCTATTTTATTATATCACCATTAATCACAACTTACACACATTCATATAATCAAACTGCTTATCAAATCAAATTCTTCTTTTTTGCCTTTAAATTCATTTCCCTCTCATTATATTTCTATATTCTTTTTTATAAACTCAAATTATTTTATAAAATGTTTTTGCATAGAAATTCTTAAATTTAATCAGAATTACACAATTCATCCATTCACCAGGCCCAATTTCATAAACATGTACTCCATATTCACATTAATGTAACTCCAAGGAACCAAATCATTTTGCTATACAATTCAAATAAATAAACCTTGAAATTATTAAAAACTTCATAATTCTTCCCTACAACTTGATTTAATCATAAATTTAACTCACTATCATGAAACCAACAGGTTACAAGATTTTATTTTATCACCATGTCATTTATTAAATAATTCCTCCTTTAATTCATGAATTCAAGCTTAGGGTTGCAAACCACAGGCTCAAATTTTCACAATTCTTCCTTCACTCATTCACAATGTTCATGGAATTACAAGATTCAAACTTATTTGTTAAACAAATTTAACCCGTGTATAAATTATAAATTTCACAATTATTCACATTTCTTGCTTAAGTCACAAATTCAATTTAAAATCTTCAAGCAAACAAGTCAAAATTTCCATCACATAGTTTCATTTAACAAGTATTTACCCTTAAGATTCTAAAATTTTAACATATGTGAGATATTCAATATCCCTTATTTTGTTCCATTTTCAATCCCATATCACAAGTCTCATATTCATTCTATATCCACTTTTGTTTTGGTTTCTCATTAATTATTTCGTAAATTAATCTGTGATGACCCGGTGCATAATTAATTTTTTTTCTTGTTATTGGATAAGTGTGGCAATATAATTAAATTTGAGTATGGGGTCTATAAAATTCTTGTTCAGTAAGGAAGGAACTAATGAATGTGTAATGTAATTGAGATACATGATGATAAATGACAATAAATATGAGATATAGCAAATAACACTGTGGTACTAAATTGAAATGAAAAGAAACTAATAGAAACAAGCCAAACAAAGCCTTAAGTTTATTTCTTGATCGAGAGAGAATTCTAGAGACTTAGTGTCATGCCCCTACCCCGGGGACCCGTGAACCAACCCAACCGTCCCGCATGCAAAGGTCACTGACAATAAATTTTCTTCACTAAAGATTTGAGTTCGAAACATATTAAAATAAAAACTTCATTAAGCAATCAAATTCTCTCCCTTATCCCATTCCAAACAAATACCTTTGATTTCCCAATAGTTCATTTACAACCACTATATCATTATAATCATCAACTCAAATTTTTATACAAACAAAATACAAAATACAAAGAGAAACTAGATCTTTCTTCTAGCTTTTAGCTTTTTCCCACAATGCAACATTTGCCCTGGTATCACCCCTGGTCCTTGAAAACCTGAAATGGTTTACATACATATATGAGCTGAAACTCATAGAATATAGATTAACTCAAATATAATGCATGATTGATTTGTGAGGTGTAATTGGTGCAATCGAAGAAAATGAAAATTTTCACCAATTCATTATTCCTTCATACGCACACACCCACGCATGTCCATTTGTTTCCATTTATCTTTTCATATTGTTCATATTATTATCTCATTATCCAATTTTTCACAAAAATTGTGTCACAATTTTATTACCTGGTTTGTCACAAAATCGTATCTATATCACATCTAATGAACCGGTGTCGGGTGCAGCTTATACAAAATCCCTTCCTATTAATTTCCAATAGGCTACGCGAAGCCATTGCGTAATAAATAGCTCTATAACTCACCATGACTTCCTCCAAGAACTCCTCCTCACTTGTGGCACAAATGCCATGAGCCAAGGTCCATAATCAAAATACTCTAACCTTCTAACTAATCTCGCAGCACAAAATTCACCACAACACATGCCATATAACACTCAGTACAATTTATAGTCAAGGAGAAAGACAAATTTATGACAGGATAGAAGATAAGTCAATAAACACATGCATACGAGATGTTGTGTATGTAATATAGATGCCCAACTCAATATGCACCCAGATTATAACAGGAATTTCACGTCGGGAATCACCATAGTAGACTTTCACGGGTATTTGATCACCAAACCAATCATCGCACCTCATTGCGAATAGTAACTGCATCGCCTAGTTTCATACCACAGCTATTTTACTCAATAGCAACGGCGTGGGGTCCGCACCACTGTGGGAGTTATTGTCACTTCCCGCAGGGAATCATTATCATTGCTTCAGGACTTATTGTCATTGCCTCAGGGACTTATTGTCACTACCCTCACATATCAAGCAATTTTTCCCACCTTAAGACTCGTGATGCCTTCGTCGGTTCAACCCAAAAGTCTAAGCTCTCGAAATTAGAATGCTAGCGACGAACCCATGGTGCTCAACATTATTCATAAACCATTTCAAACACTGAAAACGCACCTACGGTGTATAAAGGGAATACATCCCAAAATATTTTTAAAAAAAGGCAACCAGGGGCGCCCTAGACTTAGAATCAAGAACAATAATCTCCATACAGCCCATCTCAACAACGATTTGCACAAATAGACTCTACAATGCCGGGATGCAAATGATAATGCTCATAATGTGTACCATCGATCTCAAGTGCAACAATTTATAACATGGCATCAACTAGCATGGCAAGGTTCTTGGTACAATTTGCAAAGCATAAGGTACAAGTATGTGAAGCACAAGCTACAATTCTCAAGATATGATTCAACATGATTGTATGAATTTTAAATTATCATACATTCACTTAGAAACACAATTCAACTAATTCAAATCAATAATCGTATAGAACTCGGGTCTCACAACAAGGTACTCACACATACACTAAGCAACTTTAAGGCCAAAAATCAAGAATTAAATTAAAAGGGCCGACAAGGTTTTGGGGTATCTAGACTTGGAATCAAGCTACGATTTTTAAACACCAATTAGATAAAAATATTTTTTATAACTCTCATATTTAACACCAAGGCCAAAACCTAAGGCAAAAGGGTAAACAAAACATCCTAAGCAAAAATAGTCCAGCACTTTTCTCAAAATTATACCAAACATATGCTTCTGTTGGTGTCGGCTTTGGGGTATCAGATCAAGTCCAAATGAGCCCATTTTTGAGTATGTTCTGTTTAAACATGTCTCCTACAAGTTTAATGTTTAGAGCTAAGGGCAGTTGTTTGAAACAAGTTAGAGTTGTTGGTCATTTTAAAAAATAGGTTCTGCCAGCCGCCAAAACTCAGCAGAGCCGGTTTTGGATAGAAAATTTGAAATGGTTTTGGGTACCATACTAAGGCTTTAAGGTCTGATTTTTGAGAAGAAAGTACTTCAATATGTTAGCTACAATGTTGATGTAGACCACGTTTTGAATAGGTCATTAAAAATAGGATTTTGGGCTACACAAAAATATGTGACAGAAGTGTCCATTGAGGGCTGAAACTCAACAGAGACTTTCAATGGGGTTTTGACCTATCAAAACTTAATGTTTTGTTCTCATTCTAGGTGGGTAGATAGATATACAAGTTATCGACAACTTTCATGTTTTGACTAATGTTTGGAACTCACATTAAACTAGGGTTTCCAACTCAGTAGTGTTGACTAGTCGAAAAATGACACACTTTGATAAAATTGCCATATCTCGTGTTCTACTTATGCAAATGAATACTTAGATCAATTTTCTACATTGAGGTATAGCATTCCAAAGTTTAGGGCAGAAGCATCTATGTTCTCAAAAATTATGTCTCTTAGGGTCCAAGTCTTCTACTTATGTCATGTCAAATTTTTGTTCCATTTCTTTGCATAGTTGTGTTTTAGACTTTAATATCAAGACTCCAGAACACTTAAACGTCATCAAACTCAAAGATAACAACATACAACAACATCTCATATCACCCATAAACATAACAGTCCCAAATTTTTAACTACGATGCCTTTTCGGTTTGATTTCAGTTCTCGATTCTTACAGTATTTAAAGGGATGTGTTGGAGGACATTTTGAGAGATATTAGACATAAGATTTAGAGATTTTACTTACTTGTTTGAGGGCTCAAGGGATGGTAGTATAGAAGGACTTAGCTTTTGAAACTATGATCTCCAAATACTCCTTTCTTGAATTCCTTCTTCTTCTTCTTCTTCTTCTTCTTCTTCTCCCAGGCTTCCATGGACCCTCAAGAACACTCAAAATCTGATATTTCTCCCTCTCTCTCCACCGAAATATTAAGGGAAAAGAAGGTGTTTGGACTTAGTTTATATAGAAAGAGTTAGGGAACAAAATAATTAATACTTTTGTACTTTTTCTTTTCTTCATATGGGCTTGTTTAATTTAGTTCAAGCTTTGAGGGAACAAAATCAGATTTTGGAAAGCTAAATATAGCCAGGGGTCAATTTGGGGGACAAAAACCTGACACCACATCAATCAAGGGGTTTTACGTTGGTTTGCGTGCCATTTTGTGCAAAAAAATGCATTGAAAGTTAATTTGATGTATCTTTTTGGTGTCTTTTTCTACTAAGACTTATTATTTTAGTATGTTTATGATAAATATAGTATTCTCATGTATTGTCATAATTTTCATACCAATTGATTAAATACATGTAGTCTTTTAAGTCAAATTAAGCTATTTTGGTAATATATGACTTTTTAACTTATTTTATTGTGTATGAACTTCAATAATAATTTGTTTACTTTTGTTGACCATTAACATTATAATATTATATATATTACTTGTTCAACAAATATTGAATCATCATACTTCTTAATTTAATACGTTTCTCATCATTTTAAGCTAAAAGAAAGCAAAAATCACTTTTTGGCACTCTTTCCAAGGTGGTCAACCACTAAGTGGTAATTTTGTCATCTTTGATGTTATTTTGTCTTTTTCTACGTAATTGTACTTAAATTCTTGATTTAGGGTATCCATGTGTCAAATTTTGAATTTTTAAGACTTTTTACTATACTAAGGGCAAAATGGTCATTTTACCATATTTATGAAAAAATTTTATTTTTAACTCATTATTTTATAATATTTACTTCATTTAAAATGTTGGGAGACTCTCTGGGTGCTAAGGTTTTGTTACCTGAGTATTGGACATTTTTTGAGTTTTCGGGCCGAACTTAAGGTTTTCGATTCGAGTTAGGAATTTGAATCTCTTTCGTACTTTATGGCCTCGTGGACTATCCGTCACTAATACTAGAGTCTAACTAGGGTTATTACACGCTAGCCCAACTTAATCAACATCAATCCATACAGTTCATTAGTCATTCAAAAATTTCATTTTCACAATATGAGTCCAACCTTCTCTTCAGAATGCTTAGCAATGCCAAAACATGATTATGTCGTACCACAATCTTTAGATACCCATAAACCTTCGTTATATGTTGGAAACCCACTTTATCGCAAAAAACCCAATCAATTGGTACAATACATACATCGCAACCCAAATATATTGAATTAGGTATACCAATCGTTTAAGGGACAAGAAATTTCATGAAAGGATCCAATGTTGATGAAAATAACCTTTTTCAAGACCTTTGGCCAAAAACGGGTGAAAAACGGTTAAGAAAATTTGACATACTCTTACTATTTTAATCATAACTTCTTTTACAGAAAGAATTTTTTTATCAGAGTAGTCTTGTTAGAAAGAAAACTTTCGGGTCTTCGATTTGAGAATAAAAATGATCCCATTCGGAGTCCGAATGAGAGAAATATGATCAAAGTAAGTTGGCCCAACGCAGTCAGTCCGCTCGAGTGGACGTCGGGCGCTCGAGCGCCCAACTTTCTGCCAGTTGACCGCTCAAGTGGATAGGGCTCCGCTCGAGCGCGCTGGCACCCGAGAAAACCTCAAATTTTCCCCTATTTTGAGTTTCCAACTTCATTACCCATAAACCTTCATCAAATATGTCTCAAACCTCAATTCCATCCCAAAACATTAGATTCAATTTTCATAAACCCTTTCTATGCAATAATTTCTTAAAATCATGGTTTATCATTTCTCAAAAACTCAAATGTTCATGAGAAACCAACTCAACTCACACATAACCCTATCAATCCTTCAAATCATGCATGAAATCTACTATATTTTACCCATATAACAAATTATCAACTCAAATCAACACAAACATATGAGAGAATCTAAATCCTATATACCTTGGATTTGCTCACAAGCTTGAATTTCCTCTAATTTCTCTCTCCTAGGATTTTTCTTGTGGATATTCTTGCTTCCTTGATACTTTATCTTCCACCTCCTTGCTTTAAAACTTGATTTCTACCCTTGCTTGCTCCTAATCTAGCTTCAGAGCTTCAATTTCCATAGTGGAGGGTTAGGGTTTTCAATGGGTTTTTCGGTTTCTCTCACTTTCTCTCTCAAAGAGAGGAAGAAGAAGAAGAAGAAGAAGAAGAAGAGAGAGAGAGAGATGAGATGAAACAATGAGGCTGGGCCCTCTCTCACATGGGTTATGTACAACATTTCTCGATAGCTTGCTCGAGCGGACCCCCACCGCTCGAGCAGTGACCTTTGAGGCTGAATCCTGCAAATTTTCCTAAAAATTCATCTCAAACTCCCAACTTTGCTCACATTTTAATATTTCAAATTATTCATTAGCACAGCCATATTAACATCATTCGTTACCGTATATCTCAATTTCACTTTCGCATATCACTAATTCAACCATTAACAAGCAAACTTTTATAACACCCATGCCAAAAATTTTATAAATTTTATAGCAAATAACACTGTGGTACTAAATTGAAGTGGAAAGATTATGAAAATCCTAAGTTAAAAAGAATAAGAAAAAAACTAGAAGAAACAAGCCAAACAAAGCCTTAAGTTTATTTCTTGATTGAGAGAGAATTCTAGAGACTTAGAGAGAGAGAGAGTTGAGAGAAAAAAATTTAAAAGAACGGAATTCCACCCCACTACACCGACCCTCTCTCTTCTTTTTCTTCTTCTACCTTCATTCTCTTTTCCCTCATGGAGATTGAAAAAATATTAATGGAACCCTAGTTCTCCTCACTTAAGTTAGAAGATTTTGAGTTAAATTAGAGGCTAGCCAAGGGAGATTAGAGTTCAAGTTCACAATAGAATCCATTATAAGCTCTAAGGAGGAGAGTCCCCAAGTGGCCAAACCCCAAGAAGAGGGATTTAAAGAAATCTCAAGCTTTTGAGCACATATAAGGTAGGATTTAGATTTTCTCGTATGTTTTGTATTGATTTGGGTTGATACTTTGTATTTATGAGTAAAAATCTAGTGAATTTCATACATGATTTGAAAATTGATCTGTAATGCCCCGATTTCAAAATAATAATACCCGAGGAAAGATTGAGAAATTTTATCAATAAATGTAATCATTTCTTTTGTAAACAACTCTAGAAAATAGTTAATTTATACCCCAAAAAGGTAGCCCCAAAAATCGTACAAGAGAAACCGATTTTAAAATAATTTTTGATAAAAATCACCCAACGGAATCCACTTGAGCGGACTTCTCACTGCTCGATCGATGAGACACCCGAGAGTTCCCTACCCAAAATTTGTAAAATTTTCTATTAGTTGAAAAAATCACCATTTTTCCCATTCCTTTGAACACAACTATAAATAGGTTATTAGGGTTAGTATATTGAAAATCATGTTTTTAATATTTAATTTTATTTTAATAAAATTAATTTTTCAATTTATTAGAATCTTTATTAGCAATATATGTATATCACTTCTTTAATGTTATGTATGGATGTCCGATATTCTGCATAGTATTTAATATAGTGTGTAAAGTACGGCTTACACACAGAAAATTAAATTTTAGATTCTTGTAAAATATAAGTTTTATGTTTACAATTGAGATGGAAAAGGACATACCATCGGTACGATTGTAGCGCAGAGTTTTAATAAGTCTGTCTTGGTTATGGAGAACAGATAATAGTATCGTCTATTGTTCTAACTCTCTATGCTATACACTTTGTGTGTATTGAATGGGACATTTAGAATAATTAGTTTTATACTGACTATATAAATTAATTCGCACTCCAAAATTATTATGAATAGTGCTTATCCTCTTAATCCTGAAATAATTATTGATTTTTATATATTTAACATTCGTTATTTTGATTCATTAGAGGGTGCGATCTTATATGAGTTTATATTCCCGGTAAGTTGGATAGTAGTATTATTTATATAGCGAATATTAATTATTGACAGAATTCACGTCCCAAAAGATCGAGATTAACGATACCCCCTTAAGGAAGCTTAGAAGTTTTGACCAGGGCAAACCCTGCAGATGGATTTAATTATCCATCGGTCAAATAAGTTAAGCAGAAGGGTTTAAAAAATATTAAGATACCGATTAAATTAAATTATCAGTAATTAAATTTAATTGGCAGGTATCAAAAATTTTAACGTGGGGAGAAATG